>MNCI01015338.1:47653-96434 GCA_015680685.1 Gnetum montanum
TGTATATATTTTGGTTGATGCATTGTTTTCTTTTTGGTAAATTCTTGTGGTTAAGATTTTACCTCTTGTTCTAAATGACATTCCCAGGGCCTATAGACTCTTTGAATGTGGGTTTGTCAAGGCATTAAGGGCATGAGCCTACATTGGGGAGGACCCACTGACATTCCTATTTGGAGCATTAGTTAAATTCTTTCCCTTAACATTTTGCAATTAATTTTATTTTGTTCATTTCCATCTTAACATCCATTTCATCGATGCCATAGTTGTCCCTTTTTATCTATCTTTCTTACTCCTTTTCTTTTTTCATTCTAACGCTACCGAAGGTTCACGATTAGTCATGGGGGTTTGGGGCCTGATTTTTTCGATTTTCTCCTAGCCCCCTAAATTTTTGATTTTCTTCCTAACCCCTACACCTTCGGTAGTCATCCTTAATATATTCCCAGATCCATATCAACCATACCACAACCTAGCCAATGGACTTACACTGAAGCAAGGTATCAATTACATGATGATGCCGTGCTAGAAGCAACGATGCAAGGAGCAAGATCAATGGTGCGCTTACGGATGGACAACAAAGGTGCAATCTTGGCGTTGGTAGCAGCAACACTTCTTTCTCTCTCTCTTTCTCAGCTGCCAACAAAGGCCTAATGTCATTGTAATAAGGTGTTTACCCTTGTTGTCATGAACACCAGTTTTGTCAAGTCTTGTAATAATGATCCGTTCACATGTCATCGCATTAGTTTCATTCCCCTCAATAATTCCATACCTACTTGATATTAATGTAAGGAACTCGAGGACTAGTTTTCATTCAGTCATGGGGGTATGATGAGACACGATATTGCATGCACCACAATATCGCGTACGTGATATCGCAACCGTTGCGATATCGCGTCGTCCCCTGCGATATCGCGTACGTGATATCGCAGTCCGCCGCCAAATCTATAAATAAGAGGCGACACTCCCCTCATTGATCATCCTAGGCTAGAAGTAGGGAAACTTTGGCAGTTTGACCACTCCAAAGATAGAATATTTTCCATGTGCCCGCAGTAGGAGTCCCCAAGTGAACAAATCTTTATTCGAGCAGCTTTGTACCTGAATGCAAGTTGTGTACGGCAATAAAGACGAGCTTTGTGAGTAAACCTTGCAGTACATGGAATAGGTTTATTATTTGTTATTTCCTACCTGTTATTTATTACATACATTAGTACGACATGAGTATGACTTGGTTACGAGCATTGAAGAATGTGTACGGCTAACCAAGGAATCAGCTACTCATCGCGATTAGATTCTCTCACCCTTGTCTCCTAGAACGCGAGATGAGTATGACTTGATTACGAGCATCTACGGATGTGTACGGCTAGTCAAGGAATCAGCTGCTCATCACGCTTAGGCTAGTTAGGTACCTCAGTATGACCACTTTGAGCACATGCGTTACATGTGATGATCCCAGTAATGATTAGCATTTGGTAGCCACAGTTGCATAGTTCAGGGTGTGTATGGTAAGTGGGAACGGATGCTGACGCTAGTTAATTTAGACTTAGTCCTTAGGTAGAGTTAGTTAGTTCTCTCAACCCTTCACCCTTTAGCATAGGAGAAAAACCATAAAAGACCATAAAAATCATATACCTCGGACTTAATTAACCATACACCGTGACAATAACAAGTAAGTCTGGGTAGACAACGAATGATTAACCCCAAATGTTCCATTGGGCGTTTAGGCATTTAGTCTGCGGAGTTCGACCGGATCACACGTGCTACACTCGTTTCGTATGGTTGAGTGTAGGGGTACCTCGCTACTCATCAATGAGGTACCCCTACACTCAACCATACGAATACGAGCGTAGCACGCGCAATCCTGTTGAACTCCGTAGACTAAATGCCTACACGCCTCATGGAACACTTACAGTTAACCATTCGTTGTCTTCCCAGACTTACTTGTAGTTGTCACGGTGTATGGTTAAGTAAGTCCGAGGTATATGATTTATATGGTCTTTTCTGTTTATGTCTCCTATGCTATTGAGATAAAGCGTTGAGAAACTAATTACTAACTCTAACTAATGACTAAGTCTAAATTACCTAGCGTCAGCATCCGTTCCCACTTACCGTACACACCCTAAACCAATGCAACCGTGGCTACCAAATGCTAATCATTGGGATTACCACACGTAACACACGTGCTCGAAGTGGTCGTACTGAGGCACTTAACTAGGAGGAAAGGGTAAGAGAATCTAATCTAGCCTAAGTGCGATGAGCATCTATTCCTTGATTATCCGTACACATCCTTAAATGCTTGTAATCAAGTCGTACTCATTCCACGTTACTAGGAGACAAGGGTGAGAGAGAAAGTAATAAATAACATTAAATAAAATCCTATTCCATGCATTGCAAAGTTTATCCAGGAAGTTCATCTTTATTGCCTTACACAACTTGTGTTCAGGTACAATGTTGCTTGAATAAAGATCCGTTCACTTTAGGACTCCTACTGCGAGCACATGGAAAATATTCTATCTCTGGAGTGATCAATCTGCCAAAGTTTTCCTACTGTCTAGCCTAGGATGAGAAAACAAGGAAGAGTCGCCTCTTATTTATAGATATTGCGGCACACCGCAATATCGCGTACGCGATATCGCAAGGGACAACGTGATATCGTGTACACGATATCACATGGGATGCGATATCACGACCTATGCGATATCGCGTCTTATCATACCCCCATGATTGAATGAAAACTTGTCCTCGAGTTCCTTACAAAATATTGGGAAGGTATGGGATTATTGAGGTGAATGGAACTAATGGGATGACATGTGAACGGATCATCATTACAAGACTTAACACAACTGGTGTTCATGACAACAAGAGTGAACACCTTATTACATTGACATCAGGCCTCATTTGGCAGCTTGAGAGAAAGAGAGATAAAGAAGTATTGTTGCTGCCAACGCCAAGATTGTGCCTTTCGTTGTCCATCCGTAAGCGTGTCATCGATCTTGCTCCTTGCATAGCTACTTCCAGCGCTGCTCCATTCCAACTGTTCCTTCTAGATCCCCTCCGTTGTTGTATGATTGCCATCTACACACACAACATAATCTTATATTAGTAAGGGTAAATGAATTTCAATGTAGTTGATACCTTGCTACGGTGAAAGGTCCATTGGCTAGGTTGTGGTATGGCTGATACGGATCCGGAGATATATTAATGATGACTACCGAAGGTGTAGGGGTTAGGAAAAAATGAAAAAATCAGGGCTAGGAGAAAATCAAAAAAATTGGCCCTCGTACCCCCATGACTAATCGTGAACCTTCGGTAGCGGTAGAATGGAGAAAGAAAAAGGAATAAGAAAGATAGATAAAAAGAGACAACGATAACATCGGTGAAATGGATGTCAAGATGGAAATGAACAAAATAAAACTAATTGCAAAAATGTTAGGGAAAAGAAGTTAACTGGTGCACCAAATAGGAATGTTAGTGGGTCCTCCCCAAAGCAGGCTTATGCTAGTAATGCCCTGACAAACCCACATTCAAAGAGTTCGTAGGCTCTGGGAATGTCATTCGGAACAAGTGTTAAAGTCTTAACCGCAAGAATTTACCANAAACAAGTTGGTGTACAGCCCCTTGTGTGTTTCATGATTAATGTAACTCAAAAAATCTCATTCCAACTCCGGCCTCAAACAAACCACATCCAGTGACTTCGCATTAATGCATTTGGCCAATCCATCATCTTGAAGTAACAAGAATTTCGTCTCCAAGAGCCACCACCATTCCGACGAAATGAATGAGGAGAGAATCGGAAGCAAGAAGGGCCTTAGTTAGAGGAAACCTTTTGTTTTGAGTTCCATAACCAGTGCTTGTAGCCCAAATGATTATTTCGTCTAAGGGGTGTGCTTTGAATTCTCACGTTTTTTTTTGTGTTTTTATGCGTGAGAACCACACTATGCAAAGACTTCTTATTTTTATTGACTCAGCTTCCGATAATTGGGTAACATCGGAACGGTAAGAAAACTCGAAAAGAAAACATCCAAGCACCTAAGAGAATGGCCAACACAAATGCATCAAGTTCCCTTGAAGTCACACCCTTTTCAACCTTGAGTTCTTCCTTGGTTTGAGAAGTACCCAATCACCAATTTGTTAAAGTTCTTATTAGAAAGGGACTGTACATTTCCAAACCAAGAGAGACCATAGACTTTGCGGATGGATAGATGAAGTGGACTCATTGCCTACCATATCAGAAGAACATACCTTAGTATTAACATCATAACTTATAGGTAAAAACCAAACATTAACAATCAAAGAGAAAAATAGTTCATACAATCATGAAGAACACTTATTGAGTGACAAACTTATAAGATGGGTGACACACACAAAAATACATACAAAAAATGAAAAAGAATAATGATGTTGTAAAACAAAAACAAGAAAAGTTAAAGAAATTTGTAAAACAAAAACATGTAAAAAAAAACGTGTAAAACAAAAATGTTTAAAACAAAAATGTGTTAAACAAAAACGTGTAAAACAAAAACTTGTAAAACAAAAACGTGTTAAACAAAAATGTGTAAAACAAAAACATGTAAAACAAAAACTTGTAAAAAAAAATGTGTTAAGCAAAAACTAAAAAGAACTGAGGGCCTCTAATGATTAGCATAGGTGGCCATCTCCCCCATGACTGAATGGAAAGGGAGAGATCCGAAATAATGAGCATCTATTTGAATTTTGTAAAAGTGTCCAACTTCTCCCCATTGATGTTCTTAGATTGAGGGGTGGAAGTTGGTGACGCTCATATTCCAATGTATTTATGCCTTCGTTGTTAGCATGAGTTTCCTCAGTTCATTTCGTGCATATTAGTTTGCTCTTCCTAGTAGCTGTCAACCACAGGGTGTCTACTATTGGTGTGGTTGCTACATACAGGCATCTTTGAATTTGTATTTCCTGGGCACATCGATTACATGGAAGAAATGTTGAACATTCTTCCATGTCATCACCCTCTGAGTCATTGTATGTGATGCACGGAACTTTCTGCTTCTCAATCTTTCCATATATGTTTATCTTAGATATCTGCAAGGAAAGATCATGGATCCCTAGGTACACATCTACTGTACTTAGCCATGGCCTTCCCATTATAATTGGGAAGCCCCCTTCATTGTTGTTGATTTCAATCACCAAGAAATCAGCTGGGTAGGACCACCCACACACAGTGGTAATGATGTCCTCCACCAATCCCAAGGGAATGGTGATGGACTGGTCAGCCAACTCTAGTTGAATGTTGCTCTTCTTAAGTTGGGGCAAGTTCCAGGCTTGATATATTCTCGTGATATTAAATTGACTTCAAAACCTGAGTCAAGAAGAGCCTTATGTGGTTTGTTCCCAGTGATTTGTAGATAGATTAAGGGGCTCCCAGGATCAGATAACTTCCTGGGAAAGTGGCCTACCTTGATCCAATTGGTTATAGTATGCGTTAACATAATCGTATGCGTACTCTGTTGTTGGATTGAAGGGTGCTCCAAAGTTTTAGATGGTGGAGGAGTGTACATGGGCTTAACCACTTGTTTTTGCGAGAGTTTGTCTAGGCTTCTGGTTCTGAAGAAAGACCTTCTCTTTTTACAGTTGTCAGAACTAACAGCGGGTTGGATATTTACAGCTCTTGCAATGTTACATTGCTGCGGTTGAGTAGGGAGTTCCCCTTGCATTGTTGGAGCAGGTTGTATGGGAACTACAGGTGGAAGAGGTGCGGATGGAGTTGGAGGATGGGATGAATGTGGGATGTCTCCCAAAGGAGAAGGAGTCCTCTTGAAGTACTCCCGAACTTGGTAGTGACATTGGGGAGTAGTGTGACCCATAGAGTCACTTGGAGAAACCGGCCGCTGCACATAATAACCATATGGATCGGGCTGCCAGTAAGGGTACTGTTGTGTTGGCGGTGGAATCTCCCATGACTATGGGTATTGCCACTGCTGATGTTGTCCGATGGGTTGTGGTGGAGTTCCACTTGGATAGTACGCTAGTGGTTGGTGAAACTGCCTTGGGTTACCTTATGGATAAGGTAACCTTCGGGGTGTTTGCCATTGGTTGAGTCTTGGATTAAGCGCATACACCCCAGACTCCTGTAGATGTGAGATAATTGGACAACATCCCTTAGGATGGTCATATTGGCAGATCTCACATCCATCGTCATCGTCTATGTCAGAATCCACAACTTCATTGGAGATAGGAATTTTTCCCTTACCCTTGTTATGTGCAGGGCCTGAATCTCTCCACTTTGTCTTACCTTTGTCACTACTTTGTTCCTCCTTAGACTCTTCTACGATTTTCAAGACACTTTTAAGTCTGGAGTCTAAGGAATCCCATAATTGGTCTACCTTAGCCGATACTTCAGTTGTTAATTTTTGAATCGGCAAGGTCTTTCGGTTCACCAAATCTTCGAGTGGTGACTCATCCTCCTCATCACAAAATTTCACTCCCTTCTTTCGAAGGGAGGGATCGCAGTTGTATTTTTCTGCACTTTCCCTTTTTCGTAGCTCACCTTCTTATTTTGCTACTTGTTCCAACAAGCGATGTACTTCATGGGCTCTGAGTTCTGATAGTCTCATGCCTCAACCCATCCACGATGTGGCAAAGTTGATCCCGTTGAGTGTACCCATGGCCCGGGCAACGATGTAACAATGTGTAGTAGCAGGCCATGGCAGCATCCAAGGGTTCGTGATTACCTTGGTTCCAGCCTTGGATCTACTTACACAAATTAGACACTTTGGAGTACGTTTGATACTTATCATTGAAGAGTTCTAGCATCGTACTCCACCTCCTGATGGTTTCTGGTTCTAAGGACCAGTACTAACTCTCTACTTCTTTAGTGAGTGTCTTGGAGAACAACTTAAGTTTTTGCCACTCGTTTCTATGTTCTGCAAGGCGCAGGCATCATGGAATGCCTGTAAATGATGCTGCAGTTCAGCGTTGTATCCCCTTTCAAAGCATGGGATATTGTTCATGTCTAAGCATTTGATCCGACTATCCTTTTGATGCCTTGTTGGAATCCTAACTGCCTCTGTTATGTCAAGCATACTTTGGGTTGTGAGTAGGGTTCGTCATGATCATCTCTTTCATGATGCCTATGATGTCTGCGTTATTTCCTACTTTCCCTCCGTCCTTGCCCTTGTCCTCTCTCTCGACTTTCTCATCGGGGTCTCTCGTCTTTCCTACCTCTATCCTCACCGTTATGTTCATGGTGGCTATGCCCAGATGTGAAAGGAGAGGGTGAGTGATGAGATGAAGGAGAAGAGGAAGGGGAACCATCGCCATGGCGATGCTTCTTGCGTTCTCTTTGGCTGCTACAGCCCCAATCATGGTGATGATCTAAGTGCCCGTCCTTATGAGTTGTTGTTTCCTCTGTGAACAGTTGGCATTCACGGGGGTTAGAACCAATGTTATGTATAGTTGATCATAGGTTCTGATACCCAACCTCCTCACCGTCGTTAGGAGGGGGAACATCATTTGTTAGAGAACCCGTTATAATGGGTTCCTCGTCTCCTATTTCGCTAAGGACGTGCGGACCTTTGCCCTTCATCAGTGTATGTTGGCTCTCCTGCCTTAAGTCCCTGATCCATTTTGCTTCTGTGGGATGATAATCCCTCATGTCAAAGTCTTCCGCAACGTATTCAACATATAATTCTGTCATGCCAATCTATGCCAAGGCACGGAAGAGCATGTTAGAGACTGATCGATCTGGGGGTAACACAATGTTACCTTGCAAATCTCTCCATCGCAACTGTTCGTCTTGATGGAGGATAAAGGTAAAGTTTGGAATATACTCATTGGGATGAGTATAGACTATCCGGTATTGTTGAGGACTTGGCTGATTTCGGTTATGTGTTTTTGATTGCTGACTATTTCGTGTATTATCCCTAGGCGATGAGTTGCTCTTGTTAGAAGAAGACATTTTTATTATCGGTGTGCTAATTACCGTTATATAATTTTTTTCTATTTGATTAACCCTAAGGTTCATTAAAGCTCCCAACGACGTGAGTAATATCCTATGTTCTATTCAGCGCACAAACACGTAGTCCTCGGCAATGGCGCCAATGATGAGTGGCAAGGTACCCCTACACTCAACCATACAAATACGAGCGTAGCACACGTGATTCAGTCAAACTCCGCGGACTAAGTGCCTACACGCCTCATGGAACACTTAAGGTTAACCATTCATTGTCTTCCTAGACTTACTTGTAGTTGTCACGGTGTATGGTTAAGTAAGTCCGAGGTATATGATTTTTATGGTCTTTTTTGTTTATGTCTCCTATGTTATTGAGGTGAAGGGTTGAGAAACTAATTACTAACTCTAACTAATAACTAAGTCTAAATTACCTAGCATCAGCATCCGTTTCCACTTACTGTACACACCCTGAACCAATGCAATCGTGGCTACCAAATGCTAATCGTTGCTGGGATTACCACGCGTAACGCACGTGCTCGAAGTGATTGTACTGAGGCACTTAACTAGGAGGAAAGGGTAAGAGAATCTAATCTAGCCTAAGTGCGATGAGCATCTATTCCTTGATTATCTGTACACCTCCTTAAATGCTCGTAATCAAGTTGTACTCATTCCGTGTTACTAGGAGATAAGGGTGAGAGAGAAAGCAATAAATAACATTAAATAAAATCCTATTCCATGCACTGCAAGGTTTATCTAGGAAGTTCGTCTTTATTACCGTACACAACTTGTGTTTAGGTACAATGTTGCTCAAATAAAGATCCGTTCACTTTAGGACTCCTACTGTGGGCACATGGAAAATATTCTATCTATGGAGTGATCAATCTGCTAGAGTTTCCCTACTATCTAGCCTAGGATGAGAAAACAAGGAAGAGTCGCCTCTTATTTATAGATATTACGGCGCACCGCGATATTGCAGGGGATGAAGCGATATCGCGTCTCATCACTCTTCCTCTAGAACATGTGCATGGGAATATTGTCACATCTACGCAACTTCATGTCATAAACACTACCTTTATTTTATACAGTCATTGATAGTAGATTCTTCCTAAAGACATTATAATCAAAGTGTTCCTTAAATATATTCTCTAAATAAATTTCCAACTATTATTTTCTAGTTTGGTTATTTCATTTTCTAAGTATTAAGATGCTTCCACTCCATTTTCAATCTAATTTGATCTTCTCAAATAGAAAACAATATCTTTTTTATGCATTATGTAGATTGATATAGTTGCAAGAAATTGAGATTTTTTGAGCATTCATGAATAATAAAGATATTCTCCTAAATATTAATTATCTTTCATGTTTAATTGTTGAATCATATTTCCTCTTTCACAATTGAGGTGATATCCTAAGATAAAAATTATTTAATGTTTCTTAATAATATTGAAATTAATTATACAAAATGTTAGTCATTTGACTATATGTATTTATCGAATATAGATAACTCTTATACTAAAATGAGATAATGTTGTATATAAAAATTTCAAGACATGGTGATATATCTAACACAATTCTAGGTACTTTGTTTTTATGAAGTGATAATTCGAATAATAAAATAAAAAGAAATAAATGAGGCTACATTTTAATGTGAAATTTGTTTTCATCACTTGCAATGAATTTATGTTGTACCCACTTTTTCAGTTTCATGGAAACTAAGGCAAGTATTGTTTTGCATTGTTCCACTCAAGTGTAAGCAAAAAAACTTCTTCAAAATTGCTTCATGAAACACATTTTTAGCTTTTGAAGGCCTCCAAGGATCATCTTCACTCACAACCCAACATATGAGCTTCATGCTTAGTGATCTTGAAAAGTTTGGGAAATGAAAATATTTCTAAGAATTAGAGGTGATGTGTCAACAACACTCCTAGGCCACCACTCTTGCATCAGCTATAGCCTTGGAGCATCCTATTTGTGTCACCTACACCAAAATTGCTTCTCAGCCTTTGATTTAACCTCGTAGGGTCCTAAACAAATTTTCCATAGTACTTTCAACATTGCAGGCATCAAATTTAGGCATTTTGGCAAAATGACCTTGAGACCCTAGCACCAAAATTTTTTCTAAGTGTTAGTTGACGCAAACACTAATGATGTCAAAGTTAGCACTTGCAACATAGTCCTCAACATATTCACTACACATCTGACCCATATTTTTCTCAAACCTTAGCTTCTTAGACTCTTCAGTGACTAGACAACATCATTTTCAACACTTCAAATAATGATTTTGGTAGGTTTAGGTGTAGTCTAGATAATCAAGGTAGAAAAGTTTTCTAACTTTTGTAGGTAATGCTAACATTGATGTTAGCGCCAATGTCACCATGGTTATGTCAACACCCTCATCAAGTTGCTAAGTTCAGCAATCAACAACATTCTCTTACTCTAAATGCTCGTCAATGTCTTGTAAGTATAATTTTGGCTCATTTTGGCATTAGTTTGGGTATCCGAGAGGCTTGTGATGTCAACTTGAAAAAAAATTGAAAAAAATTTTAACTCCCTAGTTTATGTCAGCATCAGCACTTTTGGGGTCTACAAAATGCCATCATTGACCTTCACAATTAACACTCAACATTGTCTCCTAGCCTCACAAGCTCCTTAGCATCCTCATGACATGATTCGACATCAATTTGGGTGTCAAATGAGGTCTTGAAGGCTTGGAATTGCAACTTGGATAAAAATAGCAAAATTTTTCTATCTCTTAGTATCCTTGATGTTGATGTTAATGTTAGCTTTGCCTCTTGTGGAACTCACATTGCCTAGTTTGCATGGTCAAACTTGCCAAAAACAAATTCTAGATGACCTTTACATGAACTACTATTAACTTCAGGGTTGAATTTGGTAATCTTGATCCTATAGATACGGAATAAAAACCCATATTGTGAGGCCTAGTTTTTTGAGCTCTAGAGCACTTTTTGAGTTTTCAAGATATTAAGAGCACAAGCAATAAATATCCTAGCATCTCTTACATATTTCATGGTCATCGTGATGCCTTCTATAGCTTTAGCACTAATACTGATGCATGTTTATTATTAATCAAGTAGCATCAGCATTAGCATCTTACACTTAGAATTTTTTCCGCATCAACATTCATCTTCATAGATAGAATTTTTTCATCTCGAGTGTCAGTCCCAAGACACTTAGCCAAAACAACCCCATTTTGGCCCCAAATTGATTCAAGATAACATTTGCAACTTTCCGATCCACATACGTATTCTTCAAATGTTCAAATTTACTCTACAAACACACATTTTGCTCACAAATTGGGTCCTTATCAATAGTTTTATTCCACTTCCATTTCCATTAGCACTTATAGTTTGGTCCTCTATAGGAGGCGCACACTTTTTTTTTTTTTTTTGGCAATAAAGCATTTTTCTTTGTTTAGAAGGGAACTATAACCCTTTCCCTGATATCATAGCTCTTTTTATTTTAATATTTTATCCATCTTTCTCATGTTTTTATATTTATATTTTATTACATCACTCATGGTGCAATCCACACTTAGTTTATTTTTTAGCAATAAATACTTCATCAATTTTAGCATTTGATCCCAATGTTTTTATCATTCCCTTGTCATTCCTAGTATGCATACAATAGACTAAGTCCACATTTGATTGGAGATTTGTACCCCATTGTGTCATTCTTGTTTACTTGGTGAAGTTTACATCAAATCAAGGATCGTTCATGGTCACAAATTAAGTACTTTAATACTTAATTTATGGTGGTGTCCCTATGGGATTGAGAAAGAGCAATTTTGCAAGAATAAATACCACATGAAATGTTATATGATGAAGTTATGCATGAGCATGCATGTGTAGATTATAAGGATTAGTGTAGGAAAAGGATTAGGCCTTGCCCTCGTTCAAAAGTACCCTTACAAGTTTTTATTGCTTACAAAAGCGTTTCTTGTCCATAGAAGGATAAAACTCTATCTAAAAACAAAAGAACACATCAATCAAAAATAATGAACAACTAGAAATACAAGTTGAAAGCTTTTCATTTTTGAGCTTTCAAAACAAAAAGAAATTAATACTAAAATAATTTGACTATAAGGACACCCCAAGACATATAGCCAACATAATACATTAGAAAAATGGTATCCCAAGTATGATTAACAATGAGATGTTAGCTTAGTGGTAAGAAACTTGATTTGGAAGCTATAGGTCATGGGTTTAATTCTAATTGGAGTATCTAGATTCCTTCTTACATTTGCTCTCTTTATTAACTTGTTGGAACTTGAATAAGTGAAACATAGGTACACCTTAAGATTTATAAAAGTTTATAACTTTGTGTTACCAAGTAGAATTAAACTTATGACCTTGGGTTACTAGACAAAGACTTGTACCACTAGGCTAACACCTCTTTGTTAACTTGTTAATATACAAAGTTTTTAGATATCCAGTTGTCATATTAAAGGTTAATAATGAGACATTAGCCTAGTGGTAAGATACTTGATTTGGAAGCTCTAGGTCATGGGTTTGATTTCGGTAGGCAATGTTGATTATATAAAGTTATATCTCCCAAAACCTATGCCTCCCCTTCCCACCTAAAAAAAAAAAAGAAGAAGAAGAAGGAAAAAACAATCAATATCAAAAGTTAACTAAATTATGAGGTGTTAGCCTAGTGGTAAGACTCTTGACTTGGAAGCTTTAAGTCATGGGTCTCATTCTAATGGGCAATGTTATAAAGTTTTATTTGGACTATATATCTTAAGTTATACCTATGTTTTAATTATTTTAGGTTCCAAGAGTCCTATAGAGAATAATGTAAAGCTGGGTTGAATATTTTTTCCATGGCCTATATATTTTTGTTCCGTAGAATTGAGCCCAACCGTAAATTCTTAGAAGAACACATACAATCCACATTGCAATAGAATATTATAATAAATAAGAAAATTCAGAGTACAACAGTAGAAAAGCATCGAATGGGCGAAGAGTAATGCTCAAACTACATTAAATATATAAATTTCCCAGGAACATTCTATACTAAGTTAACAGCCAAGGCCGTATCATAAAATAAAAATGCAGAACGTTAAAATTATTCCCAGCACTCAATTTGGGCGGGCATCTCCGCTTCGTTCAAAACAGGGCAAAAACTTGTGGCAAGTAGAACTGTAATTAGATACACAGATGCGAGAGACAAGGCCGCTGATCCCAACATTTTTAACACACAATGGGCGATAAATCCAAATCATCTGCATCTCTGATATGTTCAATCTGCTACGAGGATTTGCGTCCGGTTGAGGAAGATCTACAATCCGTTTCTGTTTGCGGCCATGTCTTCCACGAACTCTGGTATTTTTCTTCTCTGGAAATGTTTTTGCTTGTCACGTTTGATCTTCCGTGAGATATTTATCGTCATCATAATTGAATGTAGCCTGCAACAATGGCTCGAGTATTGTCCGGCAAACAAGAAGGCGAGTTGCCCCTTCTGCAAATGCGCATGCACCGAAAGGGATGTTCACAGGCTATTCTTTCAATCTCTGGCAGAGCAGTCAAAAGGCTCTCCGATTTCTTCCCATGACAACGCCGATGCGAAGGTTCCATAAGTTCAAGTCTCCTGTTTATTGCTGCAACTAACAGATCTTCCGTTTCCTTGGACATTGCCGCTGCTAATGAGTTAAATTTGATTTCTATCTGGATTGTTAAGTTGCCGCTTTTTCGTTTTGGTTTTGGAAAGGCTCTGCGGGAAAGGTTGATGAAGCTGGAGGGACGATTGACTGTTGCCACATCCGCCGTGACCTTTCATCAGGAACAGATAAAAGACCTAGCTGAACAGGTATTTCCTTTAATGCGTTGCACTGTATTAGTAGTTCGCGGAGAAAGGTAGCTTCGTTCAGCTTGTTTCAGGGACGTTTTAATGAACTGCTTCTTCGCTTCTCTGTCTGATATTGTTGCATGATAAACAGAATAAAATCATTATTTCATGTAATAGATGCTGTTTGTTTGATGATGCTATTTTGAACAAGAATAGTTTTTCTTCCTTGATTCCCTAAGTTTGCGTTCTGGTTATAGCTTTTGGAATGTAAGACACGGGCCGAGAAAGCAGAAGCTTCTCGAAATAATGCTGTCCGTGAGAAAGTAAACCTGATAGATGTACTTCAAAAGAAGGAGGAGGTATCGCACATTAAACATTGTACATCAAGAAAGTTTGTATATTTTCTGCAGCGACATAGATATCCCAAAATGCAGACACTTTTGCAAGCATTTTTAACTGTTTTTGATGTCTTGGCTTTATCATTAGTGTAGGAATTTAACGCAGCGACAGCAGAGTGTTCCAGGCTTCGTGAGAGAAGTGCGGCATTAGCCAAAGAGCTTGCGGCTCATAAATTGTAATGCTGGACCTCGATTGTCAAGTTGTGGGATCTCATTCGTTAGTGTCCAGAAATAGCATCAAGTTATGAACTCCGTTGTTTTGAATTGTTGAGTACAGGGTTGCAAATCTGGACATGGAAGAGGATCAAGTGCTGAAACTCGCGAGTGTTGGTCGTGGATCAAACAAAGATGAAATCATTGATACTTTACGGAAGTCTCTTGTAATCCGTAACAAGTAAGATTTTTATTCTCCCCGGTTCAAAATAATTTGAATGATGCGGTAAGAGTACGGAAGTCTCTTGTAATCCATAACAAGTAAGCTTTTTATTCTCCCCGGTTCAAAATAATTTGAATGATGCAGTAAGAGTCCTAACAATTTAGGGAAAGCCCCAAAAGTTTTCCTAAATAGACATTGCAGCCTTCTCTATTTTGTAAATGAGGTGTAACTGGCAGATATCATAGCTTAATGACACTGCTGTTATTCATTTGGTCATCTGAATTTGCTGTTTCTATGGTAATTTTGTTGCATTGTAAAACAATTTTGGTTAACTTTACTTAAATTTAACTTTTAGCTAATTTCAATTCTTAAAATGCAACTTAAATTTGATTAAAATTGATAACCAAGATTTGAGCTGTATTTTTTAAAATTAAAATCAGGTAAATTGAATTAAAGTTGAGCAAAATTGCTGAACATTTTAATGAAATTGCGATAAAAATTAGCGAATTCAAGTGAACAAAGGCTTAAATTTTTACTCTTCTCTGGGCTCCTTAGACGTCTTCCATTCCTTCAGGACTTCCTTCTTTGTGGCACTTGGCTTGACATAGGGCAAACTTCTAGTTCTCACTCCACTACATACGACACCTTCTTGTTAAACTTGGTCCCGCGATGTTTAAAGATAGAAGTTCAATTGATAACAATGATATATCTGGTGGCCTTTATTTTTCAGTTCTGACATGGTTTCAGCTCAACTATTTTGCACCTAATGCCCAATGGAATCATGAAGGGCTTCTTACTAGTTATCTATCTACTGGCTATGCTGAATTCATCCAACGTTATCCTCTTCAAACAACTTACAAGACCAGATACATCAAATTTGATATAAGAGTGCTTCCAATACAAAAAGTCGGCCCTCTCTTTTCTATTATTTCTGTTGTAAAAATGGAAAATTCGTCTTGTTCTTGAATTTAAAGAATTTTATTTTTTCCTGTAAGCTTGCAAGTATTGGTTGAAAATTTCCATCTGCAGCACTTATTCCCGTGAAAATTTCACTGTAAGCATTTGCTTTCTCGTCATTCCACCAAGGCCTACCTTCTTTCGAATGCTATGGTATTCTTATATTTTCTCATTTTTCTAATCATCTTAGCATTCAGACGCTTATTTCCATGGGAAAACTTGCGTTAGTTACTCGGTTCTGATTCTCTTTTCTTTCCCCGCTTTTTTTTTAACGAAAGTATCAATGTGTTATCGAACATCCTCCTCGAGCCGTTGCATCAATTTTTTGAGTGTTCTTTATATAATAGCAAAATTGTTTGGGGAAAATTGTGAATGGGTAGATTTTAGGATCCTTTCCATCTTGTTCTGGAATTTCCTTCCCACCTCTCTTTTAAGTTCTCAATGCTTGTAGTTGGAGTTTCCATCCCTGTGCTAACTCAAAGCAGCTCAAACAAGTGTGAGAAAATAAAACCTCCTTCTTCCTAGTCATTGAAACCACTTTGACGCAGGAGCTCTAGGTTTAATATACAATTAAGAATAATCCAAATTACCTAAAGATGAGTTTGGTAACTGAATTCCAAGAGTAAGACAAATGCCAGCGTCCTAAAAATATATTGAAATTCCATCTAAGAAAGTTTAAGGCAGAGAAACTACGATAGGATGTTCCAACACACAGACATGAATCGCATTCAAAGGAATCTCATCAGTGAAGTAGCTCTTCTTGTTGAGTGTGTCCATTTTAATTTCTACAGTCTCAACAAGTCTTATTAGCTATAGAAAGCATAACATTCATAATTACTGCTATACGTTTCATTGATGATTTGCCAGTGCATGTTATGTAACACGTCTTTAGTCTTGGATTCTTGAATGAAATTAAGCCTTCTGCTTTCCATATTGTTTTATGGTTCACTTAAAAGGTTGTTTGAGATAACAATGCCTCGCTTCAAGGTGCATCCTTAGGAAGTCATCGGTCATTGTCAAATTCTTTGCCTATAAAGGCACAGAGATGATGATAGTGGGTTTCCTTTCAATGTGATTAATCATGCTTCAGTTTCAGCAGCAATTCCTTTATGTCGTAACGTAGACCAACCTCATTTTGTTGAGATTAGGCTACGATGATGATGATAAGTCATAAGAACCCAGCATGTTACCTATATGTAAAGTTTACTTCAATTTGAAATTGATCTTTTATTATATAGATGTTATTAGGAGCTCAAATATTCTCTTTTCCTTTCAGAAGCTACAAGGAGTTGATGCAAAAATGCAACCAACTTGGAGCGGGTGAAAGTCAATCTCAACGAAAGCTGGACAAAGCATTTGAAAAGATAAAGAGGCTAAAGGCAAGTGAAAAATGGGATGCCTTTTTGTTGTGCACTCATCAGGATCAACCGTTAAATATTTCATTAATGCGATTTTATTTGGGCATCTGTCAATATTTGTTATGTTTCAGTTACTGTTTTCATTATGCAGGCAAGGGTTCAGCTGCTTGAGAAGACCATGGAAGAAAAGGAAAATGCAGTTTTAAGGCATCTTGCGAAGACGAAGAATGGTTTTAGTGGCCAGGACGCTGCCGACGTCAGCAACATGCCTTCAGGTAACAAGGAAGCCAGTTTCCAGGAATTACACAATGCTGCAGCTTCCAAGCAACATTCTTCTACAGAATTCACGGAAAAGTCTGGGCTACCAGTCCGGCTACCTGTAGAAGAACCATTCCCAAAAAATGGTAAAAACGGGATATGTGACGTAGCTTCCGGCGGAAAGTCCAAGCCTGCCGAGATCGAGAGGGAAACTTCTTGCAGCCCCTTGTCTCATTTCAGCACAGCAGATGAAACAGTGAGAGACCACCCGTACCTAGAGTTGTTCGATATGATTGAAGAGCAAGATGCCATGCTCATGGGAATTCAGGACCAAGCTTCTTTTCTGCCTATCAGAAAAGAGATAGCAGGAGGAAAGCGTCTCAGGCCATCCGTCTTCGGTGACGGTAAGTGAACACCCCAACCTAATATTAAAGCGATTCCGCTACCTTTTCTTGTATCTGGAATGAAGTACGTGAAGGATATTGAGCAGGAATAGTTAAGACTTGCCACGTAAGGTCACATTCTTTTTCACATGGTAACTTGCACATAGCTCAGCATAAGAGAATTCAATATATACGGAATGCGGATTCAAGTACGTTTGCCAAACAAGATTGAAATCCATGCAAAGAGCTCCTATAACAGCGTATGTATCACGAGACGCCGGTGCATAAGTAAACCTATAATAGTAAACTTACGTTGGGCCGTGTCTGAGAACACTGATAATTTTCAACCATCCAAAAGATCCAGAGGGTTTATGGACTTAATAAAGTTTCAGCTTCAGAAGGCAGAGTGGATGCCTACTTCATGGACCATCAATGTTATTTGGTGATATGTCACATACCAGGATATCATTTCCTTGATGTTCTTTGACTACAAAATATTGGTTGTTCGTTTGGCGTCAAACCTGAATACTATTTAATAAACATGGATCGTTGTTGATGCCTCTGAGATGCTATGTAAGAAAAGGAATTAAAGCCACATTTTATTCTACGTCTGCGTATAACCTAATTGCCTGTCGAACAGAAACTGAAACTGTTGTGCTGGAAGGCTCATTTTCCAATTCTTTTCCCTTGATTGTGCTCAAAATCTGAATTTTATAAATAAAACAAAATTTCGCCTGCTAAAGAACACAAAGCTCACCTACTTGGCTTGGCTGGGTTGCTCTGGACATGTTGCAGGCGAGAATGAAAATGCCTCCGGAGCTCCGGTAGCGCTAAATGCAGTTCCAAGAAAGTGGGACAGGTCAGGTACGACTGCGACTAAAGCTGCGTTTACACAGCACAAGGCGGAGGGATCGTTCATTGCTGTTGGTGCCGACGGCCGTGGCGGCAACATCAAAGTTCTCAAGAGCATTCATTCAGAGTGGGTAAGTCAAGCCACCTCGCATTTGTTGGGTACAAACTATAAATTAATCGTAAAATTGCAGAGTTTTCGGCAGGAATAAGCTCGGCATGTTTCTGAATTTCAGGGTTCCAGGCCAACCTCGCAACTGAACAGACCTGCGAAGCGTCTGAAAACAAGTACGGGAAAATCTTCTGCATCCACCGGTACTGGCGGCTTGCAGATCGACCATTTCTTCCAAAAGAAATCTCAAGCATGATTCCATTTCCCTGAGTTTTGCCCGACAGCAAAATCTGTCTGTTGCATTTTTCGTGCATCCTCATAATACATACCTCCATTCCTTTTATCAAAGATCGTTGCACAGGCCACAGCTCATAAAATTTTATTCCACACGCGTCATGTACATACAGCTTCTAGAGTTTTTCTCTCCTTTATTTTTATGTTTTTTGGCAATCTACCCAGCAACCAGTTTTTTTTTACTTCTGCGGTCATTATTTATGATGTACACCTCCGTTTTCTTTTTTTCTACGTATGCAATGGACAAAAAGTATTTTATATTGCCATGTAATCTAAGTAGAGTCATGATCGTAACCTCAACCAAGTGCAAAAGAATTTTCAGTAGCATATGATTTTGATAGTGTGGTATATGTTGGAAAAATGAAGATAAATACATTAATTGTTGTATTTCTTTTTATGTTGCATTTGAACCAACAGTAGCATATGATTTTGATAGTGTGGTATATGTTGGAAAAATGAAAACAGATACATTAATTGTTGTATTTCTTTTTATGTTGCATTTGATGTGGGGATGTGTTTTATCCTATATGTATTAGGATTGGGGTTTGGTCTTCATGTTTTTTCATAAATAGAAAGCTTGGGGTAGTCTTTAGGGTGTGTTTTGAAGTGAAAGCATTGTATCAAGGTTTTACCTTAGAGACGTGAGTCTTGTTGGTGTTGATCTAACATCTATTGGAATAACAGATTAGGTGTTTGGAAAAGTTACAAGGATGGTTTGTGTCTTGAAGATTTGAGAAGAATAAAAGGCAAATCAGCATTGTTGTGGAAGTAGGGTAAAAAGGGCCCAAACCACATAACTCTCTGTGTTCTTGTGCTATTTTTATTGTTTTCATTCTACTTTCATTTTGTTATCACAGCAAATGTTTGCTAGAGTTTAGAATGTTTTGAGAGTGATTTATAGTGTTTCTTGATATGCTATAGTGCAATATTTTGTCTCTAATGATTTATTTAGATATGTAGGGTTCTAATAATTTCTCTAGAGCATTTGTAGTGTGTTTTCAGGTCTAATTGTTTTCAGATTTGATTATAACTAGTATCGAAGTTAGATTTAAAGAAATGGAGAGGTTGCAAACAACGGAAAGATTGGTAGGAAGGAATTGAAATGTTTGGAGCGTTTTTGAAAGGTTGTTTTAGCACAAAAGGAGTGTCAAGAAGCTTTATAACCTTTTCAACTAGTAGGAATATCAAATGTTGATTGGAGGAAAATTAAGATTAGGGCATTATTTTTCATTCATTCAACCCTAAGCAATGGGATTTTGGCCTTAATCAAACCTGATATGGATCCACATGATCTATGGCAAACACTGAAGAACAGGTTTGACAAAGTATCAGGTTTGAATACCTTTTACATTTATCAGAAAGTTTTTAGATGCGAAAAGAGATTTGATGTCTTTTCAAGATCATTTGGATGAGATGATGGGAAATTTGAATAAGTTGGAGGAATATAAAATTGTTATTTCAGATTTAGTTAAATCTTATGTTTTGTTAGACTCTTTACTTGATTCCTGGTTTACAATTGTACATTTATTACTACTTCTATGAGTGTTTCATTTATGACATTTGAATAGGTTGTCTACCCTTCAGGATTTAAAAGGAAGAGTAGATCTGGAAATGTTCATGTAGCAGAGGAAAGAGGTAGAAGTAGGAAATGTTTTCCAAGTAGGGGGAGAAACACAAACAAAGGAGTATCATATGGCAAAACTCAAACCCAAGAGTGCTGGTACAGCAAAAAGAAAGGTCATTTGAAGAAGGATTGCTTTGCATGGAAAGCATAGAAAAATAAAGGAAAGGAGAAGAAGTCAGAAGAAGGAACATCAGAGATACATGTAGCTAATGAAAATGTTAGTTTTCTGATTCAAGAACAATGTACAATGGTGGTAAATGGATGTAGCGGTCGTAGATGGATGTAATAAGGACATTTGGTTGATTGACTCAGGTGCCTCCTTTCATATTTGTCTAGATAAGTCTTGTTTTACATCTTATCATAAGTTGAATTTAGTTTTGTATATGTTGCTAATGGAAAAGCTAATTGAAAGTATAAGTTTGCAACAAGTAGGGATGCCAAAGGTGACAATAGATAACGTTAGACATGTTCTTGAAGTTACAAAGAAGTTGATTTCAGTTCCATAGCTGGATGATTTAGGTCTGAATTTTAGTAGTGGAGGTGGACATTGGAGGATTTTCAGGGGAATCATGAACATTTTGAAAAAAAAGGAGGGTAGCTTATATACATTAATGATAGATTCATGCAACTCTATTGCAACAGTTTCTAATACAGAAAATTCTAAAGTGTAGCATAGACGTCTTGGACACATTGGCTGGTTAAGCCTAAAGGTACTTCAAAATCATACGCTCATTCTTGTGTTTTCTTATGCTCAAACTGATTGCAAAGACTGTTTAGTTGGAAAATCTAGGAGAGTAAACTTTTGTAGGGATTTGAACAGCAGAAAGAAGAATAAGTTAGAATTGGTTTATTCTAATGTTTGTGGTCCTATGATTCCCATTTCTCTTGGTGGATCTATTTATTTTGTGACTTTCATAGATGATTGTATAAGGAAGGTTTGGGTTTATATGTTGAAATCAAAAGATGAAGTGTTTTCAGTTTTCAAAACATTTGTTGCAAGAGTAGAAAATGAAATAGGTCTGAAAATAAAATGTTTGCAAACTAATAATGGTGGGAAGTATAGTTTTAAAGTATTTGTTGATTTTTGCAACATCAAAGGAATTAGGCACATTCATACCCCTCCTAGTACACCATAGGAAAATGGAGTTGCTGAAAGATGCAACAGAACATTGTTGGATTATGTTAAAATAATGGTTTCAGGTGCAGACCTACCTAAGACATTTTGGGGAGAGGCAGTTATGATTGCTGCATATTTGGTGAACAGGTCTCCACATTCTTCAATTGATAATGTTGTTCCAAAAGTTGTTTGGAAAGGTAAAAACGTTTCATATAGTCATTTAAGAGTTTTTGGATGTGAGACATTTATGCATATTCCAAAGAAAAATAGAACTAAGTTGGAAGACAGGGTTAAAAGTTGCATATTTGTTGGATATGGAGAAGATAAGTTAGGATTCAGACTTTGGGATCCTGAATTGAAAGGTGTAGTGAGATCAAGGGACGTTAAATTCAGAGAAAATGTGATGTTTAGTGAGCTGCAAAAGAAAGACAAGGACATAAATGGCTCAGAAAGCATAAGGACTCCTTTTAGCATGACTAAAGAAATTGAAAATGATGAAATTCATGGATTTTTTAGATCTAGAAACTTTGGACAATATGCTGAAAGTACATGGCAGCAAGCTGAGAACTTAGGATAGCAAGGAGAAAATGCAGGACAACAAGAAAATGAGGTAGAAGATGATGAACAACAAGGTATAGATGTGTCTCACTAAGTTAGAAGGTCAACCAGAATTACCAGACCTCCTGATAGATACTCTTCCTCATTGAATTATGTACTTTACAGCGATAGTGGTGAACCGAAAACAATGAAGGAAGCCATGACATGTGTTGATGCCACAAAGTGGAAGGTAGCTATGAATGATGAATGGGAATCACTCCAATAGAACAAAACTTGGGAGCTAGTTCAGTTGCCAAAAGGGAGAAAACCTTTGGAGTGCAGGTGGCTATACAGAATTAAATCAGAGGCAAATGGGGAAAAACGTTTCAAGGCTAGGTTGGTGGTGAAAGGCTATGCACAGAAATTAGGTATTGACTTTCAAGAAATTTTTTCTCCAGTGGTAAAACACTCTTCTATACGTTTAGTGCTATCATTGGTGGCCTGCATGGACTTAGAGTTGGAACAACTTGATATAAAAACAACATTCCTCCATGGAGATTTGGAGGAGGAAATTTACATGAAACAACCAGAAGGGTATGAAGAATAGCAAGGTTTAGGTCAGGTTTGTAAATTGAAAAAGAGTTTATATGGTTTGAAACAAGCCCCTAGGCAGTGGTATAAAAGGTTTGATACTTTCATGAAGAAGCTATCTGATCATAAAAACAACCTATACCACTGTGTGCATTTTTCTGGAGATGTTTCAGGTAAATTTACAGTGTTGTTGTTGTATGTTGATGATATGCTAATTGCTGGAAATGATATAGCAGAGGTAAAACGTTTAAAATTGGAAATGAGCAAAGAATTTGCTATAAAAGATTTGGGACAGGCAAAGAAAATTCTTGGTATGAATATTTACAGGGATAGAAAAAGGAAGAAGCTGTGGTTGAGTTAGGAAGATTACATTGGAAAGGTTTTAAAGCGTGTCAACATGGAGGATGTAAAACTTGTAAGTACACCTTTTTCAGCACAATTTAATTTATCAAAGGACTGTCCAAAGTCAAAAGAGGATTTTGAAAACGTTAAAAATATCCCATATACTTCTGCTATTGGGTCATTGATGTATGCCATGGTCTGTACATGTCATGATATTGCTTATGCCATTGGAGTAATTAGTAGATTTATGACCAACTATGGGTGGAATCACTGGTTAGCTGTCAAATGGATTTTAAAATATTTAAAGGGCACAAAAGTGCATTGCTTATGTTTTGGAGATGCTAATCTGCACATTGAAGGTTTTGTAGATGCAAACTTTGCTGCTGATCATGATACAAGACGATTTTCTACAGGGTACACTTATTTTTGGTGGTGCAGCAGTGAGTTGGTTGTCACGTCTACAACCACTAGTAACTTTATCTACAACTGAATCAGAGAGCACGTAGCCCTCATAGAAGCATGCAAGGAGATGTTATGGATGAAGAGATTTTTGCAGTCGCTTGAATTAAAACAACAAAGGTATGCTGTGTTTTGTGATAGTTTGAGTGCAACACATCTTGCAAAGAATTCTGCCTTTCATGCCAGGACAAAACATATAGATGTCCGATTCCACTTCATAAGAGAAATCATAGAGGATGGCTTGGTGCATGTTTAAAAGGTCCATACAAAGCTCAACGTTGCTGATGCTTTAACAAAATCAATGATAGCTGAAAAACATATTTTCTGTAAGAAGAAGCTTGGGATAACTGAAGCTTAATCAGAAGTGCACATCTCTTAAAGGCTAATTGGATTTGTCTACAAGGGGGAGTTTGTTGGAAAAATGAAGACAAATACATTAATTGTTGTATTTCCTTTTATGTTGCATTTGATGTGAGGGTGTATGTTATCCCACATGTATTAGGATTGGGGTTTGGTCCTCATGTTTACTCATAAATAGGAGGGTTGATGTTTTATCCCACATGTATTAGGATTGGGGTTTGGTCCTCATGTTTACTCATAAATAGGAGGGTTGATGTTTTATCCCACATGTATTAGGATTGGGGTTTGGTCTTCATGTTTCTTCATAAATAGAAGACTTGGGGTAGCCTTTAGGGTGTGCTTTGAAGTGAAAACATTGTATCAAGGTTTTACCTTGGAGACGTGAGTCTTGTTAGTGTTGATCTGAGATTTGTTGGAATAACAGATTGGGTGTTCGGAAAAGTTACAAGGACGGCTTGTGTTCTTAAGATTTGAGAAGAATAGAAAGCAGATCAACATTGTTCTGGAAGTAGGGTAAAAAGGGTCCGAACCACATTACTCTCTGTGTTCTTGTGCTATTTTTATTGTTTTTATTCTGCTTTTATTTTGTTATTACAGCAAATGTTTGCTAGAGTTTAGAACGTTTTGAGAGTGATTTATAGTGTTTCTTGATCTGCTACAGCACAATATTTTGCCTCTAATGATTTATTTAGATTTGTAGAGTTCTAATAATTTCTCTAGAGCATTTGTAGTGTGTTTTCAGATCTAATTGTTTTCAGATTTGTGTGGAAGGAATGCAGCTTGCATATTATAATGTTAGCATGGACAAAACAAAATAAATTTTATGATTAATGAAGAACAAGGAATCGAGACTTCCTAAATAACAAAACGACAACTAACTCGCAGAGTCGATTGTTATCCTTTCCAATTCCATGTGCATGGATACTAGAAGACCATTTCAACTGATTTAAAAGAGAAAGAAAAGGAAAAGGAACAAAGAGATTTCATAAAAAGTCATTCTCTTGCTATCCGCATATGCCACTTGTTTTTAAAATATTAACCCATAGTCATAATAAAATTTGGTAGTGATACAGCAATGGTTAACCTAACAGGATACATTAGAAGCGCATTATAATGTCTGATATGGGGGGGAACCTCACAAAAAGACAATGAGGTAATTACTTGACCCGCAATTTTAAGCCACTTTTGAAAATTCATGAAACATATAGGTTTAATGCCTCATGTAACTGATATGTGATGTTTTCAGCTGTCCTGTAGCCATTTTTGAAATCTTCTCAACTTTCCAAAGTATTCGAGAAGTTGCCTATTCCATGATCTTGATGTTGCACAGAAGCCACAGAGGCCCAGGATTGGACGATCTCGGAGACCCCATTTGAGGGTTGGCCGCCTTGATTCTGATAAACAGGTAGTGGTGCATTATTTTGAGAGGACAGAGTTACAGGCTTTCAATATACGGCAATTATCGAATTCATCGCTTCTTTTCTCGAGGCAAATGATCTAGTACAAGAGGTAGGAACAGAGATACAAATCTGTATATAATTCATAGTGGGATTCCTTCTATCCTTAAATTTACAACGAACAACTCATCATGTGTACAATATGAGGTATTAAATAATTCTGGGAAGGATGAACATCTTGGACAACCATCCAGAATTCGGGCATTAACAAGAACAAAATAAAAGTTTTTGCCTGTCCCAAAGTTGAATACATAGACATGTTAAGTTGTCACGCGAGGACACCTCAAGCCATGATGGCAAGCACCATGATTCAGGATACGGAAATAAATAGCGGTAGCTTTTACAGAATGAGCATTTAAATGAGAAATGCCGCAGGTGTATTTTAAAATCCATTGCACCAAAAATGCAGAATGAGTTCCTATAGCAATCAGACCTCTAGAGAATTTACTTTCTCAACTATACGTGGTTTTGATCCATTCCACAATTCTTCTAGCTCACTTTGATTCCATGCTCTAATAATTACAGGTCCCAGTGTTGAAGGTACCTGAAACAAACAGAAAAAACATGCACAAAAAAATCATTGAATGAAAAGACGATACGTGAAGTACCATCAATTCAAACAGTTTTTGCTAGAAGGGATATTTTATTTTCGTTTTGGAACAGTGCATTGTTACAAACTTTTGAAATGTTACCAGATATCAAAGTGCAGGCTGGGGTGCTCTGGTTAAGACTCCTGCCGCAAGGGCTGCAGGCGACCAGTTGTATATCCATAGAGTGCATGCCAAGCATATTTGCTATTCTTTGTTACTGAAAATTTTGAATCACACGCCGCATCCTTGTACTTAGGGTAGTCAAAAGAGATAACCAAGGCAAGCAACATTCCAGGAATTGCCTGCAGCAGTTGATACGGCCACTCTCATGGGATAAATATTATAAATCGTGTGAAGAAGAAAAAGATACAATCTGCTTTTGCAGGTGTAATTAAAGAACATGTTCAATCCATGAGCAGGGGTTGTGAAAATTAAAATCACTGGTGGGTTCTAGCTGAAAAGAACCAAACCTAGTTTAAGGAATAAAAAAACCTATAATTTACTTGCCATGTTTAACCATCTTTGCTCAAGGATTCTGCATCGTACTTTGTTCTCCGGTATCCACCGTTATAGGCATTTAGCACAGGCTTATGCAAAAGTATGTAAATTTAATTAATTTCTATATTCTATATATATTTCTCTCTTTTAATTCTTGAAGAGTAATATTTACCAAGCCTATTTTGTTGCAGCTCATTCTTGAATATTTCTATCTAAACTCTCCTTTTTCTCTTGTTTTTAAAACTTTACCGAAAATCCTAACCCTCATCTTACATGTTCATTTATAATTATGAGATTCTTTTGACATACAGGTTCTACACCTCAACTCTATTAACTTTTTCTTTCGGATGGTTCTCTAGACTAAACCACAAAATTTCAATCCAATTAGCCCATGCACCTTTCAAGATAAACCATCCAATAAAATAAGGTTGAATATTCAAGATCTTCCCATTGGTATAGGGTTAAATATTCAAGATCCTTTTTGCCATTTGGTTCTATGAAAAGGTTATATGGTTATTTATTTGCAGTTTCTTGTTATTGTCTAACATTGTTTTTTCCATATCTTTCTTGATCTTTTTGCTAGCTTTCACTTATTATTGATTTTCTTTGTATATCTCAAAATCACCTAAGATATCATTCTTGTAGGTTATCTAAAATAAAAGTTGCCTTCTTTTCTTATAACATTCAACATCCATCATCTTAGATTTCACATTTCTATCATGTTGATTTGTTATTCACACCTTTTTTATAATGTGTAACATTCCGCTTATATAAGACATATAAGCTAGATATGATAAATGTTATTTAATAATGTTCATAATATTCTTTAATAACATTACAATAGAATACCACTTTGACCCTTCAAAAATTCATGGTTTGAGAGTAGCAAAAAAACAAAATTAGCTTCTTTTCCACCGAATGGAATCTACATAGCTTAAACAATTATTGCATACCTATGGTGTGTATCATTTTTGGAAGAAAGCTAGGACCACATCCCAGCCTTCAACTCAAAATTAGCTTTTCTATGTCATTCTCATTTCATTTAATTTCACCCCACGAGGGAGAGAAGTTGCATGTGTAAGGGGATCCACCATGATGTGCGCGAGTGAGGTTCCATTCCCAACAAAAACACCACTGAAGGATAGATAAGACAAGGATAGACCAAAAAAGCAACCATGTGTGTGAGAGAGGTAGCAGGGTTGGTGGTGGCCTGCTACCTCCCCCACGGTTTGGGGGCCGTGGGGGCACAAGGGATCCTTTGCTCCTTATGTCTTTGGAACCATACTGGCATGGCAGTTCCATGCATTAGTAAGAGGAGGCTACAACCTACCTCATTACCCCACTCGGTAGGACCTTGCCTGGGAGCTTGCGTAGTTCAACTCTGCGTTGGGGTGTTTTTACCGGGTGTGTCATGGGATGTGCTATGGGATGTTGCGTGCGCTCCTTGGAGCACGACACCAACTACCAGCACGCGGTGATGAATCTGGAGGATTCGGCTGGTAGTCCCCGTGGTGTCCACGTGAGTGGAGTAAGGGAGTGCTATCTAGCTTGTTAGTGTATCACGAATATTGTTTATGAAACACCGCTCAGAAGACATGCTAACACTAACACATTGTTTGTTGGCATGTGTTTCAGGATTGTTTATTGCTGAGGCGTATTCCTCTTGAGTTTTGTCTTGATTCAGAATCTGCTTGGGAAACTCTTGGGGTGCCGAACAACATACTCAGGGACAACGTTGTTAAAGATGGTATCAGAGCCTCACAGTTTTAGTTATTGGTAAAACGTTCTCGCTAAGTAGATGCGAGGGTTTGTGGTTTGTGAAGTTTCCATTTTCAACTTCTACTAGCCACTCTCCCTTTGAGGGTGGCCTTGTGCTAAAGCTCTCTCTTTGGCAAACATGGAGCCTGGTGGATCGATTGACATGGCTGATGTTCAAGCAAATCCAGAAATTGAGGCCAAGATAGAACTTGCTCAAGATGAGACGAAGTTTCAAACGTTATGGGGTCATGTCAAGGCAATTGATGAGGCCTTAGCCTATCCTGGTCCAGAAAATGCGAATGCGATCCATCACATCCTTAAAGATGTTGACTTGCCACAATAAAAGAAGGATCTTCGCTCCAAGGATAGGGTGAAATTGGCAGAGGCTAAGGTTTCGATCTTGGAGGATCATCTGGATTGCATGATCAACCTTTACAAGGATCTATTCGGATCCTTGGAAGAGGCACAAACAAAAGCATCCTTGGTTGAGGACCTAGTTGGTCGGGTGAAAGTTCTGGAGGATGCCTTGGTGGGGGTAAATCAGGAACTATTTGATTTGAAAATTGAAAATGCCATCCTGAAATCCTCCTTAGCAAGACGTTTGGCAAATGAGCCAGTAGCGACAGCCTGTATCAAAGCTAGAGAATCGAGTTCTTATGATGGTGAGAGAAATGATGCTAAAATCGATGCCTTCCTCCATGATGCGAAGATGTACCTAAATACCGGGGGTGTTCTTGCAACCCAAAAGGTCTCCACAGCATCACAATTTCTCATAGGAAGTGCTAAGCTATGGTGGCTTAGTCTCCTTTGTGCCCAAGAAAAGGGCACCATGACAAAAAAGATCAAGACATGGGACAGCTTTAAGGCTGCATTGATCAAACAGTTTCGTCCTGGGAACTCTGAATGGGTTGCTAGAACCAAGCTAAAACACCACAAATTTTCGAGCTTGGTACTTCCCCAGCAAGAAGTAGGTCCCTGGGATCCACGAACAACCACGGCTACATTTGGTGTCACACATTGCAACTTTGGGAATCAAGAGGCCTAATTTTCACTAAGTGTGCAGTACCAGTGTATACGCCCAGCATCAATAGCGTATGCGCCCAGCGTATACGCCCGACATCCCCAGCGTATACGCCCAGTGTAGACATCCGACTGACACGCTCGATGTACACACCTCACCTGTACGCTTGGTAGGTACCACAGATGCATAAGCCCGACGATGAAGTCTCAATGACAGAATGAAAACAGCACCGAAGAGCAAGAATTGAAACAAGTCGGCAACCATCAGCGTACACGCCCGACGTATACGCTGAGTCATTGTCGGCGTATACGCTCAGCGTGTACGCCCAGCATCCATAGCACCTCCACCAAGTTTACACACGCCCAGCATGTCCAGCGTATACGCCTAGCGTGTACGCCGGCCTGATGTAGCGTATACGCCCCACGTATACGCCCAGCAGATGTAATATGTTGTATATTTGTAAATTGTATGCACCCGATCAACGCGCCACGTGTCTCCTAACCCTAGTCTAGCGTAACAACTGGTATAAAAACCCCACTTTTCCACTTCACCCAGGACGGTTGGCAAACATCCGAGAGCACACTAGAGACATTTATGTTGCACACCAAAGCTAAAACCCTCTTACGCTGGAAAGCCCTGTACGCCGTGCACATAGTCTCTACGCTCCGCCTACCGTGCAAACCAGCCGAGTCATCCCTGCATCCACCGGGGCTTTTCGTCCGCCTTGTGTTCCGTCACAACTGCGTTAGACCGGTGCACTGTACTTTCACTCTGTAATACCATTGTTTACAATTTACGCTAATTTCTTGCATGTTGTTTCTATTTACGCTTGTTCATATTTACGCCTTGTTCACATCTGTTACGTTGTTTACGCTCTCGTTTACGCCATTTACTCATAACCCAGCGTATAACACTTCGGCATACGTGCGGGTAAATCCTTGTCTGATCCGCATGCGGACCACCCAAGGTACTATACCTTCGTGCATTCCAGCTTGCCCTCAGGCGAAGGTAGGGTCTTCTGTGCTCATCCTGCGATCCCGCGGTCTCTGTTTCCTTCCAGCCGGAGACCGATGATTTCAGGCGGTACAGAAATTGGAGCTAGAAGGAGGGCCTCCTAAAAAACCTCGTTCGCAAACTTCTCAGCATCTACGCTATTGAGCGTATATGCCACCAACCACACGCCGTTTCCTGCTGAAACCTCAGCCCCGTCTGAAAACCTTGCCTACACGCTCCCCAGCGTCTACGCTCATCAGCATTTTCGTTGCCCTGTTTCAAACTCTCTGCAAGTCTTTCAGCGTATACGTTACCAACTTCACGTGGACTGTCCACAGAAACCCCAGCGTCTACGTAGCCTAGCCTGAAAACTCATACCGCAAACTGTCCAGCATCTACGCTGTTCAGTATTTACGCTGTCCCTGTTAAAACTTAGCCATAAAACTGCATTCTCTACACTATCTAGCTGAGTCTTGTTTTACGCTGAGCCTTGTCTATGTTGTCTTGTTTTACACCTAAGCCTTGTTTTACGCTGAACTCTGTTTTACGCTCTCTCCTGTTTATGCTGTACTTTGTTTTACGCCAAAGCTGTATACACTGCCTAGCGTATACGCTGCACTCCTTACGCTGTATACGCTGTCTATGCTGATGCCATACGCCGAACGTTGAAGCATATACGCTACACTTTGTCACCTAGTTTACGCTGTACCAAGTACACTAATTTCGCTCCTCTACCCTGTGTCATACCCTTAACGATTCATCATGAACCCCGTGAACATCACCGCTGCAACAGCTCAAATAACTGACGTCGTGGACACCATGGCTGTCCAACAGCCTGTCACGCAACACCCGGGAGTACAACCCACCGTAGGGCCCCACCAGTCCCTAAGGTTGCAAGGGAGAGACCCGGCCTCCAACATTATAACCCAAGATCAGTATAATTTCATATGCATTAAGATACAAGCTGGCCTGGCTATAGACCGAGCCGAACTGGAGGTAAAGAGGCAGTTCGAACTCTTTTACAAAGGGGGACGCGAGTTCATCCCCTCACCATATGATGTCATCCCTATTCCGGAGCAGTATTCGAAGCTCGTCACATAGCTCCTCCTGCAAAGGAGACACTGGTTGGATCAGCCTGCACTAGAGCCCCAACTAGAGGAAGAAGACAAATTTGCCGCTCAATCTGAACAAGAGGATTCTTACCACACTCTGAGCCCGCAAGCACACGTTAACCCCATTTTTCATCCCGGTATAGGGGAGATCATGCCCCTCCAACCCCTCAGATTAACTCACATGTAAATGCCTCCATCGCACACATCCTCATTTGCTCATGTGCCACCTCCAACTGACCTGCAATTCAGCACGCTCCCTCTCGCCATCATCCCTGATGCAGCAGCCGGCCCATCTTCACAAGCACTGCCCCCTCACGATAGCATGGGAGTGACACTCCCACCCCGAGTGATAGGGATGCCACACGTGATACCGACATCCACATCCGCTCACTACATCCCGCATATTCAAACGCATATAGCCTTGTCTACCGCCGTAACCCAACAGGGGGTTGCTCCACAAAACGTAGCTGGACAACGGGTAACGATGGGTGCTCAACCACAACAACATCAACCTCCTCACTATAACATACCACCCCATATGGTTCAACCAGCCAACATTCCCCCAGTACAGCCACCACCACAGCAACCATAGCCTTTTCCCTATCACGTGCCACAAGTACAACCCCCGGCCGCACAACTTTCAGCCTTTCAACCCACCGTCCAACAGTCTAACCCGTATAATATAGCACAACCTCAAGCTGCCATGTTACCGAGTGCTCAAGATTGGGCAGATGCCAAGAAACTGATGTAAGAATTAGCTGACGAGGTGAAACGCCTCAAAACAACCGCCGATGGGGAGCTGAAGGTAGTGGATTTCTACCACGATGATCCCATTAGCTCGTCTATCCCACCCTTAACCTTGCCTAAAGGCGTCTCCTTACCAACACTAACCAAGTATAACGGGGAGACAAACCCCAATGCACATCTCATAACGTTTAGGCTAGAATGTGCACTGCTCCAAGCATGGTCCCATTCCATTCTCCGAGTGTTCCCCATGTCCCTCGCAGGGAGGGCACTTGATTGGTATCGGGCCCTGCCGAGGAATTCCATCTTCTCCTTGGAAGACTTATTACACCAGTTCATGACTCGGTTCAAGTACAACTTGAAACCTGAGGCCACCCTGGACAGCCTCATACAGGTCAAGCAAGCACCGCTTGAACCTGTACAGAAATTTATTCAGAGGTGGAGCGCCGCTCTTAACCAGCTGCATGAGCCAATCTCCCAGACCTACTTGCTCACTATTCTAAAAGGGGCCATTAACGATTTCTTTAAATCCAAGCTATATTACCTTAACACGCGTGATCTTAACCAAGCATTTGTACAAATTAAGAACATAGAAGAAGCGGCCCAAAACAACCATGACCCTGCATACCTAGCCTTTAAGAGTCAACACACCAAAAAGGATAAAGAGAAGGCTAAGGCAACTATAGTGGCGATAGCGGGGGCGCAACAACAAAACAAACCGCTGGTAACCCCTACTAACTACAATAAACCAACTCCCACAACCGCACAAGAATCATCATTGCAACAGAACCCAACAAACTGTACACGAAATTTCGAGAGGAAAGAACCCTCTCAATACACGCCTCTGCCAATGAAGCCATCCCAACTCTTCGATCAACTCCTAAAGGATGGGCTAATGAAACATAAACAGTTGTCCCCCGCGGCCATCCAGAGACATGACCGGTTCTGCCAACTCGTTCAGAACCCAAGTTTAGCAACGCCGGATGAGCCTCCCGTACCCAAAGGCTTCAGAATGGATCGCTTTTGCAACTATCATCAACGAAACGGGCACAGTACGAATTACTGTTTCACCTTGAAGCAGGATATTCAGCGAATGATCGATGAAGGCCAAATCACTTTTGACGCGGCCAACCCGATCCAACCATAGAATCAAGCCATGGGGGTGTATAAAGATCCCCTGAACACCAAAGAGGCGCCGTACGTCATTAATACAATTTGCTTCGATGATGATTCCGAGATACTTAACATCAACACCATTTACCCCGAACATAAACAGGAAACACCTGGTAGGCCCTTCGTAGTTCAGATTCCTCCCGCTGTTTCCACGTCCGCGCCTCAACCACCACGTGCCCTGCAGCAACCATACGTTGTCCGAGTACCCTTGGCCATACCCACATCCAACACCATGACACGGGACAAACCATACGTGGTGCGCATCCCTCCTGTTATCCCCTCAAATGCATCAACCCCTTCTACTCGGCCTGCCCCTTTCATAGTCTGAGTACCACTAGTAGTCGCAACGGCAGAGGTCCAACCTCTGCCAAAACCAACTCCGTATGTCGTTAGGATACCCGAAACTCCTAATGATTACCAAACCTCCACCTCACGAGTGCAAGGCAAACCTAGCCCCTATGTCATTAGGGTCCATGGCCAGCCTTCTAACCAGTCACGTCCTACGGTACAACCGCAACCCCGCCTAGCTCCATATGTGGTGCGAATCCCAGGGCAACCTGAGGCGCCAAGACCAGTCCCACCTCCACGCCACACCCGAGAACGCCTAGCAGACAGGCTTACACAGGAACGTGTGGAGAAGGAACGCCAACGGGTAGCTGTGGGGCCACCTAAGCCCACTCCGCTTAACTCCGTGCCTATGTCGTCACCTAATAACCAACCGGGCGCAGGTAATGAAGGTGAATCATCTGAAAAACATGAATCACGTAAAACGACAGTGCCGAACAAGAATGACAAATCGACAAAATGTGAAATAAAACTGTTGGGCCCAATGGACCTAGTCATCGCCAATAAAAACGTCCCCAACAGTAGAGACTTCGCAACGGCCTTGACATAAGTCACCCAAGCATTGAAACAAAAGAACACTTCGTTGAGCTTGTATGACTTGGTGCTAGCATCCCAAACACATCGAGAAGCTCTAGTACGCATGTTAACGTCGATCCTGGTAAGCGAGGACTTGCCCCCGAACAAACCCGCCATCCATGCGGTAATGCACTCATCTCGCGAGACCACTCCTAAACCCTTGAGCTTCCATGATGACAACATTAAGGTGGACAAGAAAACAGGGGAAATAACAACAGCCCCCATGTTCATAATGATACGTATCAACCAGTTCAAGATACATAGGGCCCACGTAGATGATGGGGCTGCAACAAATGTTGTACCATGTCCCATCGTTGAACAATTGGGGCTTACTGAATTAATTAAACCAACCGCAACTACATGTTTAAAGTCATTCAGCGGGTCACGCGTAATGGTAAAAGGCACAATAACCTTAGATTTCATAGCGGGAGACCAGTTCCCTACATCTGCCGACTTCCTAGTAGTCGATGAGATGCTAGGGTTCAACCTAATATTGGGAAGACCCTGGTTGGCCCAACGGAGAGCTGTCTCCTCCCCTGTACACCAGGAGATCCACCTACCTTATGAAGGCGGTGAAATCATTATACACGGGGAAGCCGCTACGCCTATTATCTCATCACACGTGGACATGGACCAAGGCTCGGATGTTGAACTTGAAGAGCCTAAACGAAACGATAAAAATGTGCACCCACCGGTAAGCAATAAGCCTTCGAACATAGAACAAGAGCTTCCTAAAATAGAAACGCCTGCGTCTGACGCTGTACATACAACTTCTCAAGTGGAAAATAACACGGAACCCCCGCCAATTATCGAAACATCTGAAAACACTGACACGGAAGCCATTCCATCAGATGTCCCTTAGGCTGAATTACCGTTTAACGTAATCAGCGAAGGGGACGCTGAATACAGAATCATACTGGTTGACATATCGCCTAACATTAAAAAGAAGAAAATCAAAAAACTATTACAATAATATCGACACTCCCAGTCCGAAATGACGTTAAACTATAACATGTCCGAAACGACGTTAAACTACAATTCGTCCAAAATGACAATAAACTACGATAAATCGAAAAAGAAAAAAATTATAATTATTATTAAATTTTTAAAACTACACTCCCTATCTGAGATGACGCTAAACTATCATGTTCGCAAAGACGCAAAACTAGCCACGATCAGCAATGATCGATCCGTTTCCTGATTACGCTAGTGCCCGAAATGGCCATAAACTAGTACTTGGTTTTCGTTTATCTCTTATAATCACATTTCTGCATTGCACTTAAAAGAAAAAATGAACCAAAAAATTTACATTCCAGTGTCATGTTTACAGTAAAATGCAAAATCAAAAAAAATTTTCTTACATGCAAGGTTGTGCAATTACAAGTGTCAACTGTTTTTGTCCATCTTAAAATTTTCAAGTTACAATTTTTGTATCAATCTAAGTTAAAGAAACAACAAAAACTTAAAAATTAAAAAAGCCTAAGCATCTGGGACGGGAGGGTCGTCCCCTTTAGATCCACTAGCATCAGGGGCCCCTGCTCCACTTGGGCCAGCTTCTTGAGCATCATCACCACCTTCATCCTGAAAATACCAAAAAGAACAACCAACATAAGAATTAGTGAATTTCAAAGTTTTAAACATTATTCAGTAAATTAATTTCATAAGGACAAAATGCTTACCATAGGAGATCCCCCTAAGCCGAACTCCAGCCGACGAAGGATTTCTTCTTCTGAAACGCTGGCCCAGTCTGTCCCATCCAGGCCTAGGTCAATGTCTGCCAAAGTCTTTCCTTTGTTGACAGCTGACCAGGTAGGACGTTTCAGAGGGAATTCGCCAACCGACATTTCCCCAGAAGCAGTCGTGATCACCCTTGTAGGCAACTCCATTTCCACAGTTGTATTTTGAGCAAAAGTATCAAAAGCAGAACGCAAACCCAAACCCTCCACAAACATCTCTAGTTACCGTTTTTCAATAGACACCTCTTTTAACGACTTCTTGTAGTAGTGTTTGTGATTTTTGTCATCCTGACCCCACTTACAAACCTTGGAAGCAAAGGCTTTCCAATCTTGGCATTTAAGGTTCAGGAGATCAATTTGGGCTTTGCGCTCTGCCATTCTCTGAGTCAGTGATGCATGACGATTCAGTAGATTCCAATATCTAGTGTATGTGACCTCGGACATTCGCCAGGAGCGATCATTGCTTAGCCTAGCAGCGGCGAACTCATACCAGGCCTTCAGATCGTCACGTTCCACTGACAACTCAGAGACTTCCCTTTCTTTTGCCTGAATCTGTAGCCACAACTGCTCAATCGAATGCCTACAGGTCCATAACGACTTAGCATTGCGCACAAAGCCTTTTGCAACTCCATCGTAAATAGGCCTTGGCACCTGTTCCACTTCTGGGGAAAGTGTGGTTAAAATTTCTATGCTAACGCTTTCAGAGGGGTTCCATCTCAATTTAGCACCTACCCACGTGAAAAATACAAATGTTAGGACAATATAAATAAGATGTGAAGTTCCAAACTCCTGAATGGCTTGTACCTATGTCAGGGTGGGCCTCCTGGATCCGTTCAACAACTTCCTCCACGAGTCCAGCCAAAAAATCCATTTTACTTGGCATTTCAGACCAAGTAAATGGCTCACGGGTACGGGATGAACTAACCTCAGCGGTCCTCTCTGGGGGAACCGTCTTCATCGGTACATCCAAACGCACCGTCCTGGTCTCGCTACCTTCATCTGGACAAGATAAAAACACGAAAATAAAAAAAAATATACCACAAAAATGACAACTGGCAGGAGAAATTGAAATAAGATAAAAGGAAAAACATACCGTGCCCTTCGTCACCCTCTAGGGGAGCGCCTAAATCCAAGTCTCCCTGAAAAAACCTGCGGAGCACTTGATCGACACTGCCCTAGTAGTCCAGAGGCTCAGTTTTCATAGTTTTCTCCTTCAATTCCTCCGTTCCTCCGCCTTGGCTCTTCTCCGTATGTTCCTCCTGGTTATTCTTCTCCGTGTTGGTCTCCTCCTCCTCGGTGATAGTCTCTAAAGCCTGCTTCCTCACTTTTTTAAAAAATCAAGCCAAAAATATCAATGACACGTAAGCGATTGAAGTAAAAGTTATAAACAAAGCAAAAATGATAAAGCAAAAAATGGGTGAGGTCCACTTACCAGGCATCTTGAAGCGTATGCGCTTCACGCGTGGCTGGTTCACACCGGAGACTTCCTCAGTCATGCGTTCAGGCCTCTTTAGCTTTGACTTGGCTTAGCCAACAGTCTCCTTGATGACCCGTTCTGCCCTTCTAGAAGTGTAGGGTACCTCGTCTGGCTCCAACCCCAAACTATCACGTGTATGGATTGAAGAGCTAGATGATCCCCCTGTAGTAATGGAAACGGATTCATCAATGCCTTCAGGTGCATCTTGGGATTTAGCTGTCTCAAACAAGTGATTGATCCACGGGCGGGATATTTGACCCCAATCCCGCAGAACAAACTTGTTGTCTGCGCGAACTACCAGGAACTCGGCAAAACGGCAAAGATAACCGGCGAAGAATGCGAAGGTGAAATGGGATTGCACCTCGACATTCGAACGCAACCGCACTATCTCCTTGTGTGTGCCTGAAAACAAAAATCGTGCCCAGTTATATTGCATGCTTGTTTCCAAAACAGTTCGCATGATACGAACAGCCTCAACCCCAAGACACTTCACCTAGGAAAGAGTTTTAGGGAATACCCATGCTCTGAACAGGGGATATAATTCATTCACTTCCACAACTTTTGCCTTTCCCTGCATCGGGAATCCCTTGGAATCCTTGGCCACGCCTAGCCAATCTTCCAACTCACGAATCGTCTGGAGCTCTTTATGAGCTCTGTCTAATACTATATTTAAGCCATCTGTCGATATGCCAAATAAGTTTGAAAAGAACTCGGGCGACAGATGGAAAACTACCTTGACACCCTTAATCCGGGTGCTGTAGTATGAGACAGACTCGTTAAAAGAGTCTACAATCCCAATCATCTCCCCAATGGATACATCAGGACTCGGGGTCATAAAAAGCTCCATGAGGCCGACATTATCCAAGCAACGAGCGATGGATGGAGGAGCGTGATTACGCAACCACTTCTGAGCCTTAGTCACCCCTCTGAACTTCATTGACAAGGTAGTCTCAGTTCGTCCAGTTGTCACCGGATCCNATATAAAAATGGACGATCGCTCCCTTCGTCTGACCCAGTACAACCCCACGAAGGGTGGGGCCCGTCATGAATGCCTCTAGGGCCATGCGAGCAAGAGCTAGTCCTTCATCCTCAATCAATGTCCCATCTGGGTTGGTCTTCGGTCTATAAACAAATACATGTCAAAACAAAAAACAAACACCAAACGGCGAAAGGAAACAGTAAACTTAAACAGTCCTACCTGTCCACTCGATACACTGTCCCAGGAGGATTCTGGAATATTGTGTGCGCGCGGGCGGCTATGAACAGAGTATTGTTGAGGTAGTCTAACCCTCGCGGCAATAGTGCCCACACGCGGGCGTGTAGACTGAGGCCCACGGGTAGTACCATCCTCGTTAACAAGAGGCCCCTCGTCAATGTCTTGTATGAAAACCATGACATCCTCTACAGCCCCCGGTAGCATCTCCTCAAGCACGCTCCGTGCAGTCACCTCGTCAAGGTTCGACCAGATAGCCACCTCGAAATTATCTAACAGGAAGGCCAGAAATCCACATGCGCCTTCCCTGAACCAAACCCCGTTGTCATCCATGGTTAGATCCGGGGGAGCTTCCCCGGCCTCAACGGGGCCAACCCATGCTAAGGCCCCGACAAGCTCAACAACGAGGAGGAAGCGTTTACTATCCTTGCAAGCAATCAAGACGCCACGATAAATTAGCCATGCTTCAAAACAGAGCAAAAGGCGAGAGTTTACATCATGAACCGACACTCAAAATCTAAAAATTTGCTGTTTACACTCAGCGTATACGCCGCATAGACCAGCGTATACACCGGAGAAACTGTTTACACTTAGCGTAATACGTGGCTTAGACTCGGCGTATACGCTGTACACTGAGCGCATACACTGCCTAACTCAGCGTATACGCCGACAATGAACCGTTTCACGCTGTTGCCCGAACTTCGCACGCTCAGCGTATACGCTCAAGAAACCCTTGGCGTATACGCCCAAGTTCTCTTTTAGCGTAAGCAGTCTACGCCAGCACGGAATAAATAGGTTTACACCAAAAACAGGAAAAGCCAGTCTACGCCGTAAAAACAATTTCTCACGCAAAGCGTATACGCCGAACAAACCCTCGGCGTATACGCCGTCACAGTAAACAGAATTTACGCCGATAAAACAAACAAATCACGCTGACGAAACTTCGCGCATAGAGAACTCATGATGCTGTGGCTTACGCTGACATAATAGTGCAGAAAAATGTTTACACTGATAAGTCTGATTATGCCCTGACAGTCTACGTAACCCAACAGCCTATGCTATGAAGTTACGCTCGGCGTATACGCCGAAAACCCCTTGTGCCGAAAAACCCTCTACGCTCAGAATATACGCCGAGACTGTCTACGCTGAAAAAGGAAAGCGAAAAATAACAGAGGCAGGGATCGGAGCCTACCTATGGGATGTCATAGGCCATGACAGGATCTTTGGCCTGGGCAGGCCCTGTAGCATGGCTTCAGTCTCCTCCAAAAAGGTCAAGTCGGGACCCTTCCTCCCCTGGCCTTCCACTTCTTTTCCCTTGTCCATCTCGGCCTCCTTTACGCTTTCACAAGTTTACGCTGAGAAGGACTGTCTACGCTGGCGCCTGAAAATGCTACGCTCCGCATCTACGCTGGGGTTTAGCGTCAAGCGTCTACGCTAAGGATTACTCTTTGGCGTCTACGCTCACAAGCAAGTTTACGCTTACGCCAGGTACGATCGCCTACGCTGACGCTTTAGCAGTTTATGCTTACGCTTTAACAGTGCGCTCTCTCGCTTACGCTCGATCCAAAGTAAGAAACAAATGAAACCCCCCTTCTTTATATAGCGCCCCGCTAACGCTGACGCTGACGTCGCCGTTTGCGCCGCTGCTTACGCCACCGTCGCTCCTTTTTCACCATTTTGTGCCTTTTTACTCGTTTTTGCTAAAATTTGCCCGAAAAAAATTTAAAAATTATTAAAATTTATTAAAAATTATTAAAAACAGAGATTATTACGTCCTGGTTCCCCTGTGGACCCTATGTCACGTGTTTACGCTGAACACTCTAGTGTAAACTGCCGTTACGGCCCGGTAAGGCCTTAAACTGCCATTTCCCAATTCACTTACGGCCCGGTAAGGCCTTAAACTGCCACTTACGGCCCGGTAAGGCCTTAAACTGCCATTTTCTAATCCAGTTACAGCCCGGTAAGGCCTTAAACTGCCATGCGTCCAGGTGTGACGGTAATCCACCATTATACATGTACACATAGTTTAAAAGCACCAAAAGACACAGAACGATACCCCTTTGCTTATTTAGCTCTCTGTTTATTTGCAGGAGCAAGCTCAATGGACTGCCAGCATTTAACCGCACCGTTAATCATTGATGGACCATACGGCAAAATTACAAGAGACATTAACATAAATCTCATCAACTTGAGTTCACCAACGGACAACGCAGTCATAGCCTCAACACAGCGAATAACAGACGATTACAATGGCATGACAAAGTTCCTTGACATAGAGGCAGAGAATATCATCGAGGACCCGTTGGCCGAAACTCCCATCGTCATGCCCGATGGGGAAATTAAAATTTTAAAATTAAGCACCTTATTACAACCACCACTAGCCAAAAACATTGAGAACGTGCTTAGGGAAAATATGAAAGCATTCGCTTGGTCCTACACAGATATGCCCGGGCTAGATCCCCGAATTGTCCAACACAATATTATCCTTGATCCAAAGTTGAGACCAATAAAAAAAAAGCACGAAAGGTTAAGCCCAAGGTGGCATTAGTAGTTCGCAATGAAATCACCAAGCTTTATCAAGCTGGTTTCATTCGGGTTGTTGATTACGCCGAGTGGGTGTCCAACATGGTAATTGTTTTGAAGAAGAACGGAAGCATTCGTTTGTGCATTAACTTCCGGGATTTAAACGTTGCAACCATAAAGGATGATTTTACTCTACCCAGCATCGATCAACTTGTTGACTCAACTGCTGGGCATGCGCTATTATCCTTCATGGACGGCTTCTCAGGATACAACCAAATACGTATCAACCCGGAACATCAGCTTCGGACAACCTTTATGACACCATGGGGAACCTTTTGTTATACAATGATGCCCTTTGGTCTCAAGAACGCTGGGGCCACGTATCAAAGAGCGATGACATTTATCTTTAGCGATTACATACTACACTCACTCAACGATTACGTGGATGACATTGTGGTTAAGTCAAAAACAGAAGAACAACATATACAGGATCTCAACTTAGTCTTAAAGCGTTGTTTGAAGTATGAACTAAGGCTTAACCCAAAAAAGTGTCTTCGGCGTCAAAACAGGCAAAATGCTTGGATTTATAACATCAGAAGCAGGGATACGAGTGGACCCCGATAAAGTTAAGGCCATAACAAACCTGAAACCACCAGGCAACCTTACCAAACTTCGAGGTCTACAAGGTAGATTACAGTTCATCAGGCGCTTCATAGAAAAACTGACTGACAAACTAAAATCCATGAACCACCTGTTACGCAAGAACGTACATTTTGAATGGACTCCGCAGTGTCAACAAGCATTCGATGACATCAAAACAGCACTTGCCCAACTGCCTACGGTTTACCTGCCCAAAAACGATAAACCATTTTACATCTACCTTGCCACTTCGGAATCGTCAATCGCATGTATGCTTTGCCAGAAACGAGATGACGGAACCGAAGTCCCTGTATATTACTTGAGCCACACATTAGTTGCCCATGAGAAAAAGTACAACGACGTGGAGAAGTCATGTTTAGCTTTGGTCTTTTTTTTAAAGAAAATGGTGACATTACCTCTTCCATAACCAGGTGTACATAATTTGCAAGGACAATGTACTAAGAGCCATAACAGGGAATATTTACGAAACAAGGCAAATAGCCTGGTGGAAAGCCATGATAGCCGAGTTTGACTTGTACTACGTAGTGCAATCATCAGTCAAGGGTCAAGCCATAGCAAACCAAATGACCACATCACCAACACACGACCAAGCGACTATAGAGCCAGAATTCCCAGATGAGAATATAAGCACCATAGACACAGTGCCCAATGACTACGATGCCATCCTAAACTTTGACGGAGCATCCACCTCTCGGGGAGGAAGTGCAGCCGCTGTCATCACCTATCCCTCTGGGGAGATCTGACCCTTTGCCTACCATTTTGACTTTCCTTATACGAACAACATAGCAGAGTATGAAGGTCTCCTTAGAGGCCTCACGGCAGCACTAGCTTCAGACATCACACGGCTTGTAGTCAGAGGAGACTCGCAACTAGTCCTAAACCAAGTCACAGACGTCTATACATGTAAAGCCCAACACTTACAACCATACTGCGACTTGGCAAAACACCTAATGAGGCAATTCGAAAACATCAATGTGCAACATGTTTCCAGAAATGATAACACCATCGCAGACGCGTTAGCCACATTAGCATTAAACATATCGCCAGACATGTTCCACGCATTACCAAGCTCCGTAATCAATTGTGCCAAACCGATAACCGACACCCTTGACACGTTGCCGATTGCATTTGTTAGTTCAACACACGCGGTAGAATGGTACGACGACATAAAAGAATACCTTCTACGCGGCGAAACACCACGACATCTAACATATGCACAGAAAGACGCAGTGCGGAAACGTTCTAAGCAATATACCTTGGTAGGGGACACACTGTGTCGTCGATCCTACGAAGGCATACTGCTAACATGTGTCGATAGTATCGATGCCCAAACCATTTTCGATCAGGTACATGAGGGACTATGCGGAGGACACATAGCGCCAAAATCCATGGCAATGAAAATCAGGCGCTTGGGCTATTATTGGCCACACATGGAATACGACTGTCTCACCAAAGTCAAAACATGTAGTACTTGTCAAAAACATAGCAAATTGATACATGTCCCACCGAATGAGTTGCATACAATGCAAATCACATGGCCCTTTCAAAAGTGGGGATTGGACCTCATTGGTCAGATAACCCCCTCATCTTCCGCGGGCCATAGTTTCATTATAACCACCACAGAATACTTCACGAAGTGGGTAGAAGCTGCTCCCCTTCGAAAAACTACATCCAAACACGTGTGCAATTTCATTCTGGAAAACATTGTAACCCGCTTTGGCATTCCCATGACAATCATCACTGACAACAGGCCACAATTTAACAGTGCCGAAACCAAAGCCTTTTGTGAAAATTTAGGGATCAAACACTCGTTTTCATCCCCTTACTATCCTCAGAGCAATGGACAAGCAGAAGCAACAAACAAGACAATTATTACAATACTTAAGAAAATGCTTACCCATAGCAAAAGAAAGTGGCACGAGCAATTGACATACGCATTGTGGGCATACCGTACTACGCACCGAACTTCCACAGGTAAGACACCATACAGTCTTGTTTACGGTTCAGAAGCTGTTTTACCTTTGGAACTACAGGTACCATCTTTAAGGATCATGCTTTCTGGACTCCTCGACAATGGGCAGAACAATGATCTACGCATCATCGACCTGGACTCAGCGGAAGAGGAACGCATACGCGCACTTGATCAGATCGAATGGTACCAAAAACAACAACAACAACGACATCGGCATAACATCAACAAGTGCCCTATCAAAGAAGGTGACCTTGTGCTTAAAGCCGTTCGGGAACACCCGAACAAATTCTCAGCTAACTGGGAAGGGCCTTACTTGGTTACTAAAGCATTCGACCATGGAGCATTCAAACTAGCTGACATGGAAGGAAATGAGGTTACCAATCCGACCAATCACTTGTACCTAAAACCATTTTATGTTTGAAGTACGAGCTCAGGTACGTGCAAGTCCTGGAATTACGACTATAAATTGATACCACAGCTCGTCCTGAAAATCATGACGGTAAACTGATACCACAGAACAGTCCTAGGTTACGACTCAAAACTGACACCACAACTGTCCTGGCATCATGACAATAAACTGATACCCCACAATGTCCGAAATGACAATAAACTAGCACCCATCTGGCACGATAGTAAACTGCCACCGTCACAACCATCGGAGTCTGCTAAGACTATAAACTAGCTTGCCTCCTCATAGTCCGCTAAGACTAAAAACTGGCAATGTAACGTCCGCCACGACGCTAAACAGGCAATGTCCAACAGGTTACGACATAAAAATAACCCATGGTAGTCCGCCAAGACTAAAAATTGGCAAGTGCATCTCTGGTTCATCAATCTGCCACCACATTTACGCTTCATCACTGCATCACCCGCCATCAGAAGATCCTACCAACGCTGCGGCTATTGACATATAGTCTGTCGCCGTGTAAGTCTAAGCTCGATTATTCACTTATGGTTTTCTAGTCTCCTTGGAGTTGTGTTTGTAGGATGACGCCCAGAGGTTTTCGCACAAGAATGCATCTCATCACGAGAAGCAAGATGGGACAATGTTCACAACATGCCTGAAAAGACTAAATCAAACCGTTCACTAGTACATCCCCATTCACCGACTCATTCCTTATCCGTTCACCAACACATTATTTTTAGTCACACCTCTGATACATCCAGTACACCCAAAACTTTGAACATGCTATCACATACCGTCGCACATGAGTACAAAATCAATGCACCGTTTATGCTAAAAAAAAACAAAACAAAAGGAGAGCGAGACTCTTGGCACTTTCCATATAAGCCCCAGGCGGGAAGGCAGTTGTCTCAAAACCAAGTACTCATGTCCAAAACGGTCAAGAAGCATCTAGTTGCATGGCTTTGGCTCTCAGCCAACAGACCCCCCTAAACATTAAACATGGGCCCTGTTCCTCCAAAGCATGTAACACATCTCCCCGTGGCTTTGGTCTTGCCAACAAGTTCTCTTGAATTCTAACGAAGAGCCTTGTTTCGCCAAAGAACGCACATCGCATGTCTGAACTCCAAGTCCGCTAAACAGTGGCTATCGACAAGGACCAGCATGCCGCACACTCGAGCACCCCATCTCCCAGCATAATTTCTTGGGGAGTCACCAATCCCCACAATCTCTTTCCTCCTATCAGCTACAAATTTCCCTTTTTCGATCCCATGTACTACTGAACACGGTGCGACGACGTCTAGTCAAGTGGCAAAGAACAAAGTCGATATCAAGTTGCTTGTGGTGTTTTGCACTTCTTTGTTGATGCTTCTCGGGTCGATTCCTCCAAGTGTCAAAAAAGAGGGGCCAATGAAACACTACAAAATTTCAAGCTTGGTACTTCCCCAGCAAGATGCAGGTCCCTGGGACCCACGAACAACCACGGCTACATTTGGTATCACACATTGCAACTTTGGGAATCAAGAGGCCTAATTTTCACTAAGTGTGCAGTACCAGCGTATACACCCAACATCAATAGCATATGCGCCCAGCGTATACGCCCGACATCCCCAGCGTATACGCCCAGTGTAGACATCCGACTGACATGCCCGATGTACATGCCTCACCTATACGCTCGGCAGGTACCACAGATGCATACGCCTGACGATGAAGTCTCAATGACAGAATGAAAACAGCACCGAAGAGCAAGAATTGAAGCAAGTCGGCAACCATCAGCGTACACGCCTGGCGTATATGCCGAGTCATTGTCGACGTATACGCTCAGCGTGTACGCTTAGCGTCCATAGCACCTCCACCAAGTTCACACACGCCCAGCACGTCCAGCATATACGCCCCGCGTATATGCCCAGTAGATGTAATATGTTGTATATTTGTAAATTGTATGCACCTGGTCAACGCGCCACGTGTCTCCTAACCCGAGTCTAGCGTAACAACCGGTATAAAAACCCCACTTTTCCACTTCACCCAGGACGGTTGGCAAACATCTGAGAGCATACTAGAGACATTTATGCTGCGCATCAAAGCTAAAACCCTCTTACGCTGGAAAGCCCTGTACGTCGTGCACACAGTCTCTACGCTTCGCCTACCGTGCGAACCAGCTGAGTCATCCCTGCATCCACCGGGGCTTTTCGTTCGCCTTGTGTTCCGTCACAACTGCGTTAGACCGGTGCACTGTACTTTCACTCTGTAATACCATTGTTTACAGTTTATTCCAATTTCTTGCACGTTGTTTCTATTTACGCTCATTCATATTTATGCCCTGTTCACATCTGTTACGCTGTTTACGCTCTCGTTTACGCCTGTTTACACCGTTTACGCATAACCCAGCGTATAACACTTCGGCATACGTGCGAGTAAATCCTTGTCTGATCCGCGTGCGGACCACCCAAGGTACTCTACCTTTGTGCATTCCAGCTCGCCCTCAAGCTAAGGTAGGGTCTTCTGTGCGCATCCTGCGATCCCGCGGTCTCTGTTTCCTTCCAGTCGGAGACCGACGATTTCAGGCGGTACACAAGCTAGAGACCCTAGAACATTCAGGGAAGCTTGAAGATTATATCAATAGCTTCTAGAAACTCATGTTGCTGATTCTCGATATGGGAGATCGGGATCGTTTCTTCAAGTTCGTAAATGGGCTACAACCATGGGCGCATATGGAGTTGTGTCGAAGAGGCATTGACTCCCTCATGGAGGCTATTGTGGCTGCTGGCACTTTTCTGGAGTTCAAGGTAACGAAGCCAGATAAGGGCAAGCCTGGGAAAGGTAAGCATGTCATGCCCTCCCACTCTCAGAGAACGAAAACAGGTTCCATCAAAGGTGGAAATACATTCAAATTAGTTCAACAAGGCAGTCGCTCGATTGACGGTCCTCCAGGGAACCAAGGCTCTCAACAAAAACGTAAGGATATAAGAAGCAAGTGACAACCTGGGGCCAAGAAGAAGCAGTTTATGAGAGGTGCCTTTAAGGGGCCAATTCAATGCTTCTTGTGTTGTGGAAATCACTTGGCAAGAAATTGTCCCTTGAGTTTAGGAAGGATTGAGAGTAGGCAAGGGCCAGCTCTAGGGAAACAACTGATGGCACTTGATTATCGCCTTGACCCATGCCTTCATATCACTGATGGAAGCACATCGGGGGAACAGCGGAGGCTAGCGGTGATGATGGAGTTGTCAGACATGGTTACACAGAGGCCAGGAGCTAGAAACTCCTAGAATACTAATCCTGATACTTTACATCAAGTTCAATTGGCCCCAATCACTGTGAGCTCAAGTCAGCTAAGTACCCTCATTGATAATGGGGCCAATTACAATTACATGGTTCTAGCCATGGTGAAAGAATTGTAGCTAAAGATGGAACTCGTCCAAGCCTCCTACAAGCTGGCCAAGTTCAGGCCCCTTTGGTGCATCGGGGTATGTCGTAGTGTCCCCGTTCAAGTGGGCTCATGGCAAGGAGTTCTAGATTTTTCAATTCTAGATATGGACTCCTCTCAGGTCATTTTGGGGCAAGAATTTTTATGCAAGGCCAAAGTTTTCACAGCTCCACATTTGGACCTGATTTTTATTTCACATGAAAGCTCCCCATGCCTAGTTCAAACTCATGAAGCACAGATGGGAAAGGATGAGGGCTCTAGCACCTAGATTGTGTTACCAATGGTGATGAAACGCTTGGCCAGGGACCCTACCAGAAAATTTCTACTAGCTATGCAAACAGGTGATCCTTCTGAGGCTTTTGGATCCTAAACTAATGTTGATCCATGCATAGCACAGGTGCTAGATAAGTTTAAAGATGTGATGCCACTTAAACTGCCTGGTAGTCTGCCACCTCGGAGAGCTGTGGATCATAAAATCGAATTGCAACTTGGTACTGATCCTCTTATCCAAAGGCCATACCGCTTAACAGGACCAGAATTGGGGGAATTGAAAAAGCAGCTTGAAGGTTTAATGTCCAAGGGATACATTCGTCCCTTAAAATCCCCTTATGGGGCACTGGTGCTGTTTGTCACCAAGGAGGATGGAACGCTACGGCTCTGTTGCGATTATAAACTTCTGAATAAACACACTATCAAGAACAAGTACCCAGTACCGCTCATTTCATGACTTATTCAATCAATTGGCAGGGGCTCAATATTTCACCCAGCTAGACCTCAGACAAGGGTACTACCAGGTTCGCATTGGAAAAGGGGACGAAGCAAAAACTGCATGTGTAACTCGGTATGGGTCTTATGAATGGACCGTAATGCCCTTCGGGCTTTGCAATGCACTAGCTACATTTTGTACCTTGATGAATGAGATATTTCGACCATTCCTGGATAAATTTGTGGTCATCTATCTTGATGACATCTTGATATGTAGCTAGAAAATGGAGGAACATGCCCTCCACTTGCAGATGGTCTTTGAGAAGCTACGAGAAAATCAGCTGTACATTAAGAAAGAAAAATGTGAATTCTGCTGCTCGAAGCTAAAATTTTTGGGACACCTCGTGGGGTATGGGCAGGTAAAGCCAAATCCAAAGAAGGTAGAGGTTGTGTGCCAATGGCCCGCTCCCACTAATGTGCATGAGGTCAGACAGTTCATGGGGTTAGCTAGCTTCTATCAAAAATTCATCAAAAAGTTCTCAAGAATCATTGCTCCTCTGACCAATTTGCAAAAGAAAGAAGTTGCATGGCAATGGGACTCAAATTGTTAGCAAGCCTTCGAGAGGATCAAAGAGGCTTTAACCTCCCATCCAGTGTTGG
>MNCI01015338.1:104671-119067 GCA_015680685.1 Gnetum montanum
AAAAATCATATACCTCGGACTTACTTAACCATACACCGTGACAACAACAAGTAAGTCTGGGAAGACAACGAATGATTAACCCCAAGTGTTCCATGGGGCATTTAGGCATTTAGTCTGCGAAATTCAACCGGATCACGCGTGCTACGCTCATTTTGTTTAGTTGAGTGTAGGGGTACCTCGCCACTCATCAGGTAATATTCCTAAGATTAAGGTGAAACCTCTCTTGAACAATATTGTTGCTGGTGATAGGGCTACTTGAAGTTATCTTGAGAGTAAGGTAACATCCTTGGGGCTTACTTCTTGATGAACTTTGAGTTTAATTTATAAGCCCCATAATCTTTCAAGGGTTATATTATTAGACAAAAACCTTTTAGATGTTCTTGCTGGCAAATATCATAGCCGCCATCATCTAATTCAGAGTCTTCAACCTCCATTGCAGTTGCTTTTCCTTTGTGCTTGTAGTAGTCCTTCCTTGTATCTCTTTTCTTTGTTTAATCTTTATCCTTAACTCTTTCTTGTTCTACTTTCTCCTCCATAATCTTAGTGCCATTTGAAGTTTTTCATCAATGAAGTTCTACATTTTATTAACCTTGTCCAAAATTTTAGAAACTAATTTTTGAATGAGAAGGGTCTTTCTCTACATTACTTTTCCTAATGGTGCTCCTGTAGCAAGTTCACAAATATGTATCTCCTTTTTATGGATTAAGGGATCTCTATTGTGCTTCTCTACACATCCTCTCTTCTTTCCTTCATCTTCCTTCTTTGCCACTTGGTCAATCAACCTTTATATTCAATGACCTCTCATTTAGATAATTTCTCTTAGACATAGATCCTAAGAGTCTCTATTGTCTAGTTGTGGAGTCCATCTATGATATGACATAACTGCTCCTTTTGAGCAAAGCCATGACATGGACATTTGTGAAGAAGAGAATAGTATCTAAACTAGGCTGCATCAAGGGATCATGGCTACCTTGTCTCCATTATTGAATTTGCTTTTTCAAATTAGACACCTTGAAGTATGTTTGATATTTGTCATTAAACAATTCCAATATCGTACTTCATCTTTTGATAGAGTTTGGTTCCAAGGATTAATGCCAAATTTTAGCTTCTTTGATAAGTATCATTGGGAAAAGTTTTAGCTTTTGTTATTCATTATCAATATTTTGCAATGTGTAGGCATCATGGAAAGCTTGTAAGTGATGTTACCTATAGCCTCCCTAAAAATTTAGGATGTTTTTCATATATTAATCTTGCTATCTCTATGATGTCTATAATGGATGTAAACTACCTCCTATATGCTTGTCATGCTTCTAATGATAAGAAATAGTGATGAGTGGAGAGGTACCCCTACGTCCAACCATACGAATCACAAAGTGTTCATGCATGATTCAGTCAAATTCCATGGATTCTATAATTTTTAGTGCACTAGTTCTCTAGGAATTAAACTTTACATTGAAAGCTAAGAAGACAATGACCATATTTTTCCAAATCACAATCTTTATATATAGGCACACATAGGTGCTAAGTCCATGAAATTCAGTTGGATCACTAGTGCATGCTTATGATTCTTATGGTTAGGTGAAGGGACTACTTGTTACTCATCAGCAAGCTAAATTGCAAAGGCAAGTAGAGAAGTTACTTGCAAATGGCTTCATAAGGGAATCCATTTCACCTTATGTAGAGGAAAGATAGTGATGAATGAAGAATATGCATTGATTCAAGGGGTATGAATAGGATAACTACGAGGTATAGATTTCCTATTCCAAGGATGAATGATATCCTTGATGTCCTTACCAATGTAGACATTTTCAATAAAATTGATTTGAAGAATGGATACCATTAAAATTAGATCAACCCTGTTGATGAATGGAAGACAACTTTCAAAACACTAGATGGATTGTTTGAGTGGTTAGTGATGTCATTTAGTCTCATAAATGTACCTACTACATTTATGAGGTTGATGCATAATGTACTTAAAGATTTGATTGGTAAATATTATATTATCTTCTTTGATAACATTTTGATGTATAGCTCTAATGAGGAGGAGCACTTGCATTAGTTGAGGAGAATGTAACTTAAATTGGAGAAGGTACATTTGGTAATCAATGTAAAGAAAAGTCATTTCTTCAAAAGGGATATCACATAATTGGAACATGATATTTCTAAAAATAAAATTCATATGGAAGCTACCAAGGTGAGAGCTACTAGAGATTGGAAAACTCCTAAAAATGTTGGGGAGGTAAGATCATTTCTTAGTTTAGCAAGTTTTTATAGAAGGTTTATAAAAAATTTTAGAGGTATTTATTGACCTATGTTTACTTTGTTGAAGAAGAATCAAGATTTCATATGGGGTGATGAAACCCAAAGTAGCTTTGACTTATTAAAGGAAAAAATAACCAATGAACCAATGCTTGCAATACTAGATTTCTAGAAGCTTCTTTAGGTAGAGATGGATGCAAGTGGACTTTCTATTAGAGGGGTACCTTCATAAGAAGATAAACCTATTTCTTTATTTTCAAAAAATGTGAATAGTTAAGGTAGAAATATAGTGTGTATGTGAAGGATTTGTCTACTATTCTTCAAGAAATCAATCATTGGATGCATTAGTTGTTGCCCCAAGAGTTCACCTTGATGATAGTCTATAGAGAACTTCAATTCCTCAATTCCCAAAAGAAGTTGAATGATAAACACATAAAGTGGTTGGAACAACTGTAGAAGTTTAATTTTATGCTCAAGCACAAGAGTAGGAAAGCCAATGTGGTGACTAATGCATTGTCTAGGTGTATGTGGTGACTGATGCATTGTCTAGGTGTATGTGGTGAATTTTAGCATGCCTCATGTGGAAGGTATGAATAATTTTTCTAATTTATATAAACATAATTCAGATTTTGGGTAGGTTTGGAAAATCCTCAAGGAACCATTGTTGAGTAAGATAGACCAATGGAGGGACTATCATATTCAAGATGAACTGTTATTTAAAAATAGGATTAAATAGTAAGTGATAGAAACTTTATCTTTTACCCCACACACTTACTAATCATGCTGAAACATGGTATCAATCTCTTTTATCCAACTCCATCTCTTCTTAGATAAACATATTAAAAGCTCTTAATGCCAAATTTCAATCTTATGCTAGAGTTGTAAACCTCTAAAAGAAGGTAGCATGATGGAAGTAGGATGTCAATGAATCATTATATGGTACAATTTCATGTTCAATCAATGTTCAAAGCATGGGTTTAGCAAATGTGATCAATTAATGCACTATTAGAAGACCTATAGTTGCAAACTTGTGAAAGGGTTGATAAGTATGTCATGGTGATCTCTACTAGAGGTTAGTGGCTCAAATTGCTATTATGTTAGATGCTTTAGCTAAATTGGAAGGTAAATGACATAAACATGCTACTATAAAGGAAGAAAACATAGATTACCAATGTTAGAAGAATATAAAGGATGTTAAATGCAAGATTCAACCTTTTGATACTTTTGAAGCCCTTGTTCATGAAAGCGTGAGAAGAAAATAAACTTTGGCAGATCTTACCAATGTTACTAACAAGGTTTGGGATATATTAAAATAAAATATAATATCAAGTTTTAAGGATTTGAAAAATAAAGTTGTTGAAGTAGCTGTGAATGTAGTTACACCACAAAGAAAAAGTGAAATCAAAAGCAAGGGTGAGAGGCCTTACCATGATTATGTTTTTTATCCTTGTGGTCCATTTTTCTAGCTAAAACTTTAACAAGGAATGGAACCTAATCCTTGGAGTGTTTTCTCTACATGACAACAATCTTCCTTAGGTCATCCTCCTTCCAACCATGAAACTCAATAGCCTACAAATTAGATATCTCATGTAATTCCCTATCAATATTATCCATATCCACCATAACTATCTTAGTAGCTATAGATCCAACAATGTTCATCATTGCCTTGGGTACCATTACAAGAGAAAATCTTAAATCAACCATAGTGGGAACATGTCTGCTTTCTTAATGCAAGATACTATCCTTATTTTCCATCATCATATAATATTGGACAATATCACAATCATAATGTTCCTTCCATGGAAAATATTCATCACCTCATAGAAAAAAGAATTTTCATAAGAGAAAGAAAAATACAACTGTTTATGAGGATTTGTGTTCATCCCTTTTCTGACCATTACCTTCAAAGAAATGGTACCAAGTGGATTATGATTCTAAAGAAAAAGTTCAACAAGGAGGTTGTCAAGTGCTAGTCTTAAACATAGTCATGGAGGAAGCAACCTCCATGTAATGGATCCAGTAGTATAATATGGTTTATTTTTTTGGTGTATATTTTTGTGTACATATTTTTTGAAACTAATGATATATTGTTCTTTAATTCTCTTATTCTTTTGATTTGATATGATTTCATGTGCATGTTTTTGAGCATACATATCTATCAATTTTAATTTAATATTTCTTTAGTATGATTTTCTTGAATGTGTCCATTTTTTGATATTAAAAATTAATTAATTTTAATATTTTATTTTTTTTGAGTGTTTTTTGTAAACTTGGGAAAATCAATTAATGTACTTTATGAATGCTCACCTGATAAGCCAATGGTGGATGGGTTAGTTATAGATGTGATGATGATATGAGAGTGCTAAATGAGTCTAAAGTGGAACCTTGATCGATGGAATGCCCACACCACAAAATTCATCCATCCACCCTTCCTCTATACATCACTAATGAACCAAGCTCAAAATCACTGAGGAGCTAGGACTTGCACCATGAGTTCTTGAAGCTACTCTTACTAGAACCATTGGTAGATGGTGGATCCACACATTAGGATATGAGCTATGGAATCCTAGCAGTGTGCTTGATCATTGGTGAGGAAGGGTATGTTATTGAGGGTTCTTATGACCACTATATGAGTCTAATCAATGTAATTACATCAAGGTGCATGTGCTTGCCATGCTTGACTCCCTTGGTCAAAAATGATTTGTGATCTTATGGACCTATTCATGTCATTTCATGAGAGATGTATTCTCATGATTGTGCAAGTTGAATCCTCTTCTCATGAAATAAAAGATAAAATAATGAAAGCAAAAACAAAATAAAAATAAAAATAAATTAATGAACTAAAAGAAGAGAAGAGAAAAGAAAGATGAAAAAAAAGAAAAAATGAAGAAGAAGAGGTAATGGGAAGAGTGACATGATTTCAAGCTCTTTGGTCCATGTAAATTGGTATTTCTATCATTCTAGACCTATCCTATAATTACTCTAGTAAGATGAAGATGAGTGGTTGGACTAATACTCACATGAGCCTTCTTCATATTTAATCCATTGCCTAGATTACTTAACTTTCAAATGTAATAGTTTCAAATAATCTCTTTCTCATCCCTATCCATGGCCATAAAGGCCTAAAAGTCTCTCTCTTTGTAAACTCTGGTAACATCAAATGTTACCTTCACTCATTTCCTGAATCCATTTGTTCCTAGAGGTTAAGATCACAAGTCTTGTCCTAAACCATGATCATATATAGACCATGAGAATCTAATTTCTTGGTCATGACATTGTAGGATTGGCACTAGTTAGCATAGTCAAAGGGATCAATAATAGGTTTCTAGGTAAGCCAAATTTGGAGGACCTTTTGTACATATGTGCATGGATGGAGGAAGACCAAACTAGAATCTTGACTTCTAGATGATCTATGACATGTTGTCTTAATTAAATTTTACTAATCGTTAGACTGAGGAATAATCAAGGCTAGATGACATCAGTAGTAACAGGTATGACCTTGCACTAAGAAAAGATCCTCAAAGATCTGTTTCCATGGTGTGGATAAGTAGAGGTGAAGGGATGCAATAGTGGATCTCTCACAAGATGTAGGTTGTTCTCACATGTTTTCATGAGCTTATTGAATAATTGGTTAGAGATTCAATGATGTTGCATTATCATCTTCTCTCTCTTATTTATCATTCATTCTCCATCTCTTCCTTTCCGTTCTGTGTGTTGTTGTGTATAAAAATAAGTTACTCGAGTAAAGTGGAGGATGAAATTTGGCCATCCAAGCAGGCAAACTTACATTTGATGTTGATGTCTTACTAGTTGTTGGAAATCCATGGATGTTCCATCAACAAGTTTTACGAGGATAAGAAAGGTAGATGTCTACTATGGGAAGGATCCACTTGTGAATCCTTGGTGGCTTGGCATTGTGAGCAAGTGAGCTTAAGCTTATCTCCTAGTAATGGTGGTGGTTGCATGGTATAAAGCACTTAATTGACCTTATACTTATGTGAGTGTTAATTCTATGAGCTTTAAGATTTAATCATGGTAATCCCTCTCCACCTTATCTTACTTATGCCTATTTAATGAATATTTGGATACCTTATTTATGTATTATTTTTATAACCCCTCTTTTCTAGTTCTTGGATTATTGAAATGAGTAAATTCAATAATGTTATTCAAATCCCATGAGTTTGAATTTCATCCAAGGGAATATTTTAACATTTTCATTTTCTTGATACTTTTGTGGATTCTTTGATTTGATCCTTGGTTGGATTCTATAATTAGCTTTTGTATTTATTCTTCTTATTCTTTCCATTGGCATTTGTCATGTGGTATTTTAACTTAGTCATGAAGGAAAGGCACCAATTTAGATGTGTACTTTATGATTTTTGTGGTTATATAAATTATTTCCATCTCCTTTTGCTTACCCATGCATGCTTTGATTTCATAGTTGTGATTATGTTTCTCTTGTGGCCTTGACAATTATACTTATCATTATTTCTATAATCATTTTTTCCAATGGTATTATAATGCCATGGGGATCTCACTTGATTTTTAGCATTTTATAGCTCATCATGCTTAGACAATTGCACTCATGATTCTATAGACCTACTTGGGAGAAGATTAAGAGATCTCAAGCCTTAGTCTATGGTCCTACAAAAGAGCAATTGGTCTTAGAAAAAAAAGGAAGAAACAACATCAATTACTAAATCCAACACCTATACCAAAGAGACCTATCTTAAGTGAGAGATATAGAGGCAAACAATCATACTCTTAATTTTCAAGCTAAGCCTATGCTCTGCAAGATCTTTCAAATGAGTGCTAAAAGAGTTAGCAAGAGATGGTTTGAAGATTGATGACATGGAAGAAGATGTAGGTGCAAATGCTATGCAACAAAGATCCATCCATGAGGCTCAAGTGATAGACCTTAAGGAGTAGCTATAGAGATTTTACATGTTTACACCTTGTACTTTTGACTTCTTCCTATTCCATGCAAGTGTATCAAAGGGATTCTATCCTCAACCACCACCCCTTGGCACTTCTTTATGAGATGGATTGAATTGTAACATAGTTATGGTTTGTATTATACATTTGTATTTCTCTGAATTGATCTTACCATGTGTATAGTTCCTAATTCTATGTCTAGGGTATTAAAGCTATGGGACAAGACTTACTCCATCATGAGGAAATGATGAGGAATCTAATGATAATTTGGATATAAATTGTGATCTAGATCTAGGAAGTGTTTCATGTGCCATGTTTTTGTAGCCTAGCATATTTGGTAGAGATTCTTGGTTTTCTAAGATGCACCCTTGCCACCTAGGTCACACTTCAAGGTTGTATGTATAATTTCAATCACTTTATTATAGTTTCAATTTTATTTGGATATCCTTTGATCCTTTCAAATGCTTCCTTGGGTTCTAGCTTTCATCCAGATCTAATGTGCAAAGTGTGGTTTTGGGAGGACATGCACTGACTACCCTGTGTTAATGCAGGGGTTTTGATGCATAATCCACTAGGTATTTTTGGCCTTTTTTGTCTTCCATGCAATTGATATTAGCTTGGTTTGCATCAACAAACCTCTATTTACACCTAGGTATTAAGAAACCTACTTCAATTCTACACGAAAATATGAATACCTGGGATGAGCTCTAACATTAAACAATTAAATTCATGGAATTTCTATTTGGCTTTTGATATCTAGTTTTGTATGAAGAGCTCTTTCTTCTGTGGGTAAGTTGATTTCCTTTCTTGTCTTGTATGTGTTTTGAATCATTACTTTCACAAGTGTAGCTAGACTTAGTCAGAGTGCTACCTTACTTACATAGGCTGGAGTCATTTGGCCAATGCAGATTCTAGTGCTTATGTGGTGAATAAAGCTCATCATTTTTTCCTATTCTACCATTAATGTCTTAAATATTAAAATAAAAAAAAATTAATTAATTTCTATTTACTTAAGCTACTACACTTCTTCCTTATCTAAGAACATCATAACTATATGACATGGTGTTGGGCTATCGAAGCTGTGACTAAGAGCCATTTTATTACTTTCTATGCATGGTGTTGCACCTATCCTATAGGCGATTACAACAACACAAGCATTACGTTTGTTTTCATGAGGGATTGAAATGTATGTCTTTATATTTATTTTATTCTAATATTTATGAAATAAATTAGAATTATAAATTTTTTTTCTCTTTTACCATGCCAACATAAGTTTTCATTTACATTATATGTATTATAATATCTTTTATATTTCTTAAACACAAAAATATACATGAGTGTTCTTGGGAATGCACTCAACATCATCTTTAAATCTTACGATCGAATCACACTTTGATTTCTATGATAAATCCCATTGGTCCAAAACCAACAAGAACCCTATTAACAACTCCTAGTGTTGTAAGTTTTTGAGAAATAGAGACTGAAAATATGAAAGATGATTTAAGGATCAACCATAAACCCATCACAAGATCATCATGACCCATGATGGTGAACCACAACCTAATCACAACTCATGGTCAACACCACCAATCTCATCATGGCTCATGGTTAACTCAAAATTTTAACATGAAAATTGAATTAAATAGAAAACAACATAAAACACTAGAAAATGATCGAAAATTGACAAGGAATACCAAAAGCACTAATTACATGATCTATAAACCATAAAAAACTCATCAAACTAGAAAAATGTCACAAAAAAAAACATGGTACCAAAAAGGATTCAAATCCTAAGAGAATTCAATGGAAGATCACAAGATTATGAGGGCTCAAGATCTCTCAAAATGGGCAAAACCTAGTAGAAACGACACTAAGATTAATGTAACAACATCATAACATGAATTAAAGAAGTAATATTCATATTCTAAAGCAATTGATAAGATAATTCTTACAAAATATTTTTTTAAGTAAACAAAAAACATAAAATTATAGTAGAATAGAAACATCAAATTTATGCCTAAAAATAAAGTAATATCAAGTGTACAAAGTAAGATCCAAATCACAAACATAATTCATATAGATGTGAAGAGATTAAACAAAATACATCTCATGCTAAACATGTATAAATTTATGAATTGAAATAAATAAGAAAAAACATTAAGATTACTCACTTGGAAGATTGAAGCACAAATCCATAAGCAACACATGAACTTAGTAATGAATTCTTGCTATACCATACACACAAACTAGCAAGCCTTCACACATTACTGCAAGCCCTCAATCTATAGTACTTCCTATCCAAGAAAATGGATGTCAAAGTTTCCAGTTGATTAGAGTGTGGGTTTTTACAAAAAATCTCCTAAAAACCTCATCATAGGTAAACTAAATAAATTTCTAAAATTTAAAACATAAAAAAAGAAATCTTTCACAAAAATCTCATGTTATGTATGTAACCTCCCATAAAGCTAAAAAGTATACAAAAATCATGAGAATAGGAAACATCACATGCCACATCAATTTAATTACTAAATAAAATAATATGCTCACTTAAAAATTAGTCATGTCATTCCATGTCCATGTTATAGCCTTGATAAGAATATGTCAAACTTATCCACTAGGTTGGTGCATACTTGAGACTTGTATTTTGTGTAGCTACAATATTAGAGCCCTGATATCGAATATCCAATATTGGAGCCTAAGAAGCGATGTTAGATATCCGATATCATAGGATGTGTGCTGACCTATAAATATAACACTTAGGTACATGGTTTGGGCATAATTTTTGTCATAGCATAGCAAAGCTCTTTCAATTTTTGTTATCCAGAGTTAGAATATTTTCCCAAGTGCCTGTAGCAAGAGTCATTGAGTGTATGGATCTTTATTCAAGCACTGTTGTACCTAGCATGATAGTGTGTGCAGTAATAAAGATGAGCTTTTTGATAAACTTTGCAGCACTTTGGCTAGATTAAATATTTTATTTATGCATTTAATGTTTTATGAAATTTTATTTAATGCTTTCAAGTACTTAAGTTAAGTTAAGTTAGCTAGCCTAAATAGTAATTAATTAAGCACATATGTATGACCGCTTTGAGCATGTGCATGACACTTGGTAATCCCAGTAACGCTTTATGTTTGGTAACCTAGCAACGTTATACGTGTTTAGGATGTGTATGGAAAGTGGGACCAAATGCTTGTGTTAGGATAGTTAGTTATTAATTAGCTATCAGATTAATTAAATTGGTTAATAAATTGAGTTTCAACTTGTTATCAATCGTAGGTAAATAAAATATAAAATAATAAAAATCATGTGCCCCAATTGCACTTAACCATATAACTAAGCTTCACAAGTGTAGTTGGGAAGACAACGATCATCACAATTAGATTTCACTTCCTAGAACCAATGTACTTAGGAACTTAAGGTCTCCAAAATTTGACCAGATTGCATGTGAATGCTTGTAATTCGTATGGTTGGGCATAGGGTATACTTGCTACTCATCATTGGCACCGTTGTCAGGGATCTTTAGTTTTTTATGTGCACTATCTAGGATTTAGTGAAAAACTATTTAACATCATTGGAAGGAACCCTAAAGTCATATTGTAAATCAAAATAACTACAATAATTTTAAGAAAGCACACTGCATTTCTTGTCTTCTAATACAAGATGTCTTCTTCTCATAGGAGTGATTCTCTACCCAAGTCTGTAGGAGTAAATCAACAGGTGTCCTAGCAATACAGGTGTACCCAATTTTACCATTGTCCTACACTAAGATGATCTACTATGGTGGTGAGACATGGAGGACAACATTGTGTTGCCACTTGATTGATCCATCCTTGCGATGCTCCACCAAACTCTTATGTGGTTGGGCATCCAAGGGATTCATGCTAAATATGTTGTGTAGGATAGTGATGCTAGGGATTATCATCCCACCAATGCATAATATTTGAGGGATTGACAGCTAGAGTAGGATTACAAGTTTACAAACAGAAAGTGGTCCAATGATTCCCCATTTCTAATGTATGAAAAAGATAGGGATTTTCCATACAGAGAGACTCCTTTTTTTGACTTCAGTGAAGGAGGTCAAAACCAAAACTTGTAGTCCATGATACATAATCTTGGCTTCGGTAAGAACAAATCCCATGATAAAGGGGAATCCAAGAAGGAGAGTCATGGCAAGGATGTAGGCAAGTAGCATGATCATGATCATGGTCGTGACCATTGAAGAGAGGGTCAGTGGCATCATGATGATGCTAGCCCTCCTTCTTATTCACCTTCGTCATCATCTTCTTCCTCTGCTAGCTTCGAATGTAATTACAAGGGACACGATCATGATTGAGGTGACTGATGAGATGAAGATGATTGTAGGGATTATCAAGAATTCAAGAGAGGCCTGTCACCATGAATGAAGGGGTCGCAGAGGGCATCATAGGCACTAGGGTCATGGCTATAATGAGCCTTTTCTCATCACCCAAAACATGCTAAACATTGCAAAGGCAATGAGAATTCTGACAAGGCATGTAGGATCAAGCAATTGAATATGAACAACATCACCAAGTTTGAGGGAGGATATAACTCCAATCCACAAAATCATCTTTAGGATTCTCATGATGCTTGTGCCCTACAAAACATAGAAAATAATTGGCAAAAGCTTAAGTTTTTTCATAGGACTCTCATTAAAGAAGTAGAAAGCTGGTACCGATCCTTGGAGCTAGAATCAATATGTAGATGAAGTATGATGCTTAAAATATTCATCAACAAGTATCAAATGTACTCTTGAGTGTCCAATCTAAGAAAGAAGATCCAGGGTTAGAAGCAAGGAACACATGAGTCCTTGGATGCCACCATGGCTAGATATTATTCCTTATTACACCGATGCGTTGGCCATGGTTACTCTCACTAGGAACAACTTCACCACATCATAGATGGGTGTCACTCTAAAATGAAGAGAAATCTTGGGATCTACACCCAAGGAAGACTGTTAGAGTTAAGAGCCCATTAGATCCAAAGGCTAATTGAGAAGGTAAAAAAAGGAGAAGAAGAGTTGGGGAAATGCAAAGATGTAGAAGAATACAATCAAGATCCTTCCATTTGCAAGAGGGAGGTCCAATTTTATGATAGTGAGGAGGAATTACCACTTAATGAGGTGGTGAACAAGAAAACCTTGTCGATTCAAAAATTTACCTTTGAAATTTTAGCTAAGGTAGATCAGTTGTGGGACTCTATGGATAGGAGATTTCAAGATGTTCTAAAAGTTACTGAAGAGTCCAAAGAATAAAGTAGTGATCATGACCATAGGAGGTGAAAGGAAGTTGAACGTGCTAATAAAAGGGGTAAAGGCAAGATTGCTGCTATAGAGGAAATTGTGGAAACTGAATCAGATGATGATGGTGGATGTGATATCTACCAATATGAATATCCTAAGGGTTATTGCTGCATCATGTCACACTTACAGGAGTTTGGGGTGTATGCTCTAAATCCACAACTTACAAAAAGAAAAATACCCAAAAGATTACCTTATCCTCAAGGTAATCCCAGGAAGTTTTATCAGCAACAATAATATTATCCAAGTGGAACTTCACCACAGCTATACAAGTAGTATCAATAGTGGCAGCAACCATAGTCATGGCTGCCACCATTGCCAAGGTAGCAATACCCTTACAAAAAACTAGATCCATATGGGTATCATAGTTAGCAACCCTTGTCTCCACGTGACTCTTCCAGTCACGTTTCTCCTTTTCAACATCACTACTATCCTTCCAAATACTATAGAACTCATTCTCCACATTCCAAGAGGGATACCACATTCCATCCTTATCCTCCTTCTATTCCTACACCTATTCCTCCATCCTCAACTTAGCTACTACCTACTCCATCCATGTAGAGTGAACTTTGAACCCAATAGCAGCAACATAATGTTACTAGGGCTATTAATATAAAATTAGTTAATCAACCAAGTGGTTCAGAACCTCATGCTTGTAAAAGATCATTTTTTTGACCTAACAGCCCTAATAAGCCTTCACAGACTCAAGTGGCTAGTCAGCTTGCCCCTTCCTCATTCACTATAAAACATTCTATTGTTAACCCTTCAATCCAAATACCATCCAAAATCGATAATGTTAGACTCACTTATGCTGTATTTAATTGGATTTGGGTTGGAAACCTTCCTAGAAAATTAGTTGATCCTAGGAGTCCTCTTATCTATATATAGATTGTTGGAAATGAACCATGTAAAACTTTTCTTGATTCAGGTTTATATGTTAACTTAATTTTTCATGATATGTATATTGCTTAGGACCTATTGCCTCTCAAGAAGAGTAATATCTAACTAGAATTGGCAAACTAGTTCATTACAATTGGATGAGTGGCAAGGTACCCCTACACACAACCATAGGAATATGAGCATTTCACGCATGATCCAGTCGAATTCCGCAGACGGGCTAGTTGTGGTATCTAGATAGTTACTCGTAGATTGCAGTTCGCTGTCTTCCCAAACTTACTTGTATTGTCACGGTTGTATGGTTAAGCTTGAGGTATATGATTTTTATAGCATTTGTATTTTTTATGTCTTCTGCTAATAAAGGAGAGGGAGAGAGAACTAAGTGGCTAACTTACATTAACTATTCATTAATTAAGTTGTAAATGTTCCTAACACTAGTATCCATTCCCACTTGCTGTACACATCCTGAACTAGTGCAATGCTGCTGGGGTTACCAAACGCTATTCGTTACTGGGTTACCAAGCATTACACGCATGCTCGAAGTGGTCGTACTAAGTGTATTTAACTAAGGGGGTTGAAGGTTGGGAAAGATATTAATTAACCAAGAAAGAATTAAAAAATAATTAATTACTAATTAGCTTAATTTATATGCTACAAGGTTTATCATAAAGTTCATCTTTATTGTCGTACACAAAATTGTGCTCAGGTACAAATTGCTCGAATAAAGATCAGTTCACTCTATGACTCCTACTGCAAGCACATAGAAATAATTCTAACTCTGAAATGGCTAAACTACAAGAATCTGGCTAAGGGTCTAAGTCTAACTCTCCTGGAACAAAGGGCGTTACCTCTTATTATAGAAGATGAGGTATGCGATATCGCGTGGCAGATGCGATATCGCGTACGTGATATCGCGGCTCATCATACCCCCATGACTAAATGAAAACTCATCCTCGAGTTCCTTACAAAATATTGGAAAGGTATGGG
>MNCI01015338.1:119130-130838 GCA_015680685.1 Gnetum montanum
AGTCACATATGAGCAAGGATAAATAAATCATAATACAGTTGATACCTTACCTCGGTGTAAGGTCCATTGGCTGAGTTGTGATATGGCCCATACGGATTCTAGAGATATAACACTAGTGACTACCCAAGGTGTAGGGGTTAGGAAAAATTGAAAAAATTGGACCAGGGCCCCCATGACTAAGAGTGATCCTCCAGTAGCAATAGAATGAAAAAAGATATGAAATAAGAAAGATGGAGAAAAAGAAACAACGACAACGTTGATAAAATGGATGTCAGATATGGAAATGAACAAAAAAAATGTTGATTGCAGAAATGTTTAAGGGAAAGAAGTTAATTGATGCATCAAATAGGACTGCCAGTGGGTCATCCCCAAAGCAGGCTCATGCCCTTTATGCCCTGACAAACCCACATTCAAAGAGTCTGTAAGCTCTGAAAATATCATTTGGAAGCAAGAGTTAAAGTATTTACCATAAGAATTCACCAAAGAGAAAACAATGCATCAACCAAAACATAGACTATTGATACAACCGCCAATGAAGTGGAAAATGGAGAAAGAATGATGAGGAGAAAATAATGGAATGGAGTCCCAAGAACAAGGTGGTGTACAACCCCTTGTGTATGTATGGTTAATTTGACTGAGTAGATCTCATTCTAAATCCAGCCTCAAACAATCCATAGCTAGTGACTTCGCATTAATACACTTGGCCAATCCATCCACTTGAAGTAACAAGAATGCTTCCACCAAAGAGTTAAGACCATTTCGAGGAAACGAGAAAGGGAAAAGTAGGAAGTGAGAAAGGGCCTTAATTAGAGGGAACATGTTTTTTTTAGTTTCGTAACCTGTTCTTGTAGCCCAGATGATTATTTTGTCTTAAGGGGTGTGCTTTGAATTCTCACTTTTTTTTTTTTTTGCGTGAGAACCACACCATGCAAAGACTTATTTTTATTGGCTCAGCTTCTCGATAATGGAGCAATGTTGGAATGGTAAGGAAAACTCAAGAAGAAAACATCCAAGCACCCAAGAGAATAGCCAGCACAAATACATCAAATCCCTTTGAAGTCACACCATTTTCATTCCTTGAGTCCTTCTTTAGTTTGAGAAATGCCAAGTCACCAATTCGTTAATAGTTTTATTATTAGAGAAGGGGACTACATAGTTCCAAGCCAAGAGAGACCATAGAAATTCATGGATGCATGGATGATGTGGACTGATTACTTGTTATATCAAAAGACCCATACCTTAGTATCAACATTATAACTCAAAGGTAAAAATCAAACATTAGCAATCAATAGAATATAGTTCATACCACCATCATGAGCACTTATTAGGTGACAAATCTAACAAAAAAAAAAAACAACAAACAAAGACAAAAAAAAAAAAACCAAAAAAAAAAAAAAAAAAAAAAAAAAAAAACCAAAAAAAAAAAAAAAAACAAAAACAAAAATAAACAGTCACACAAAGAAATGAGAAAGTATAACGATGTTGCAAAATAAAAAGTTGTAAAATTAAAGAGAATGAAAAATATTTATTAATCCTGCTTGTTATTAGAATGGGGGATATCCCCCATAACTAAATGGTTAAGCATGATAAGGATTAATAAATGAAAGATGAGGATCCTTGGATGTTGGAGATATCGAAACTTGGTTATACTTACCCCATTGGGGTTCACACACCTGATTATAGTAAGCATAGTGAGGAAATTTATAAGATGTGATTCTCAGGTAAATATTTGATCCACTATGATACTTGAGACCATAAGATGACATGCAAGGGTCAGGATGTCACTCTCCATGGATGTATTCATTGGGCCATATGGTTGTTGGAGTGTTAATTGGTGGCCCTGATGAAGTAACACAAGGCGTTGGGTTCGAAGAGAAGGATGCATCATAGTGTTGGACTTGTGCTAAGTTGGAGAATGTAGTGGCCTTGGAACTATATTGTCCCTTCCTACGGTCATGTCTAAAGAAGGGATTCCTTCGATGTTGAGGAGGTCTCTCACTATTGTTGGCAATAGTAGCACAAGTAACGTTTGTGGGTTGTTGCTGTGGTGCAGACACTTTAGGAACAACTGGTGGTAATGTAGAAGGAGGGAAAGGATGAGAATGTTGAAATTTAGGAGAAGTGTAAGGTACACAAGGAGGTGTTTGTGTTGAGTACATGGGCTGATAGTATTGAGGAGAATAATAATGCGGCGAGACAGAGTATGTTGACCCAATTGGAGAAACAGGATGTTGGACTAGGTAAGCATTTGGATTCGAATGATATGAAGGGTGTCTCCTGTTTAGGGATGGCTTCCCCCATGACTGGGATTGTTGCCACTATGATCAAACACAGTATCTTTGTACGAACTCTAGGTGTAATGTGCTTCCCCAATGCTCATATAAATGTAACAAGATTGGGAATTGGCCCTTGGGGTGATCGTATAGGAAAATGTTGCATTCATACGTATGATTGGAAGTTGGGCTCTTATTTTCCTCATCCCTTCTTTCCGATCATCTAATGATATTGTGTCCTGCTTCTCGGGTTGTCAAAACTCTATCTCCAATAATATTGATATATTCTCCACACTTTTTATGCATCCATTCCAGCCTCTTATTGATCTTTGCCTCAATTTCATCTAATGATTGTTATACTAGCAAAGATGGTTCTTCCTCCTTGAGATAGGTTGATTTCTCCTTTTTGTGATTATGGACCTCTGTTAAGTTGAGACTTTGGTCCCGTTGATGTTTTTCAGCACTCTCCCATCTATCCATTTATCCTTCTTCTTTTGCTACCTACTTAATGAGCTCTTGGAATTGATGGGTTCATAGTTCATATAGTCGACCTTGGGCATACATCCCTCGGGTCTCTCTTGTTTCATCACAAAGCCCATCAATGATATGGTACATTAGCCTTTCCTCAGAGAACTCATGGCCTGGATAGTTGTTTAACAGTGCATAATATCTTTCTAAGGCCATGTCCAAGGGTTCATGTTGTGCTTGTTTCCACTCTTGGATCTGTTTCCTCAAGGCTGACACTATTGCGTAAGTTTGATATCTTTTGTTAAAGAGTTCTACCATTGTTGGCCAACGTTGTATTGAATTTGGTTTTAACGATCTATACCATACTTTTGCTTGGCCAACAAGTGTCATAGGAAAGAGCTTGAGTTTTTTCCAACCATTATCAATATTGTTCAATGCATAGGCATCGTAGAAGGCTTGTAAATGTTGTTGTGGATCTAAGTCATAGCCTCTTGAGAAATTGGGGAAGTTGTTTAAATTGAGCTTGGGTAGGCAGCTCTCTTTACGATGCCTACGGGAGATTCGAAAAGCCTCTCATATTTGCATTAGGTTTATAGTGGCTAGTAGGGGTTCATCATCATCGAGTAAGTTATGCTTTTGTGTGTTAGGACGATGCTACCTTTGTTTATGTTTATAAGAAACCCCCACCTCGGATTGCGTACTCCAATCTTCATTTTCATATAATTCGTTGGTTCTCCAATGAACTACCTCACTAGATGTGGCATTATCGTAGTCTTGTAGGAGAGGCATGATTGTGAAATTGTGTGTGAATTTGTATGTGAATTTTTGTAATTATTTCTCCCTAAAAGATATATCGTTAATTCCTATACAGTGACCTTGTATGATATAACTAATCTAGAGAACTAGCACCGTTCCCAGCAATGGCACCAATGATGAGTGACGAGGTACCCCTACACTCAAGCATACGAATATAAGTGTTTTATGCACGATTAGGTCGAACTTCACAAATGGGCTAGTTGTGGTATCTAGACAGTTACTCGTAGGTTGCAGTTCGCTGTCTTCCCAAACTTACTTGTATTATCATGGTTGTATGGTTAAGTAAGCTTGAGGTATATGATTTTTATAGCTTTTGTATTTTTTATGTATTCTACTAATAAAGGAGAGGGAGAGAGAACTAAGTGGCTAACTTACATTAACTATTCATTAATTAAGTTGTAAATGTTCCTAACACTAGTATCCATTCCCACTTTCCATACACATCATGAACTAATGCAACACTACTGGGGTTACCAAATGCTAATCGTGACTGGGTTACCAAGCATTACACACAAGCTCGAAGTAGTCATACTAAGTGTATTTAACTAAGGGGGTTGAAGGTTGGGAAAGATATTAATTAACTAAGAAAGAATTAAAAAATAATTAATTACTAATTAGCTTAATCTGTATGCTGCAATGTTTATCATAAAGTTCATCTTTATTGCCGTACACAAAATTGTACTCAAGTACAAATTGCTCAAATAAAGATCCGTTCACTCTATGACTCCTACTGCGGGCACACAAAAATAATTCTAACTCTAAAATGACTAAACTGCAAGAATCTGGCTAAGGGTCTAAGTCTACCTCTCCTGGAACAAAGGGTGTCGCCTCTTATTTATAGAAGATGAGGCATGACGCGATATTATGGCTCATCACTATTCCATTAGAGCTGGTAGAAGACATTGTAACCACTATCTGTGGGTGGTCTTATCTTGTCAATTTTCTAGTAATCAAGGTTGATAATTGTAAGGGGGACTTTCCAATCATTATGAGAAGGGCATGACTAAGCGCTATTGATGTGAGAATAGGCACCAAAGATCTTTCCTTGGAGATATCTAAGGAAAATGCATTTGGAAAGATTAAGAAGAAACAAGTTCCATGCATTGCGTACAATGATACATGATGCGATTGCATGCAAAAAATCTGGTCCATGAAATGAGCATCTATTTCTATATGTAGGTAATGTGCATATGAAGTAGATATTCAAAGGTGTCTATACGTAGCAGCCACAAAACAAGAGGGCACCTAGTGGTTGACCGCTGATTTTGAAAATAGCACAATGTGCATGGAACCTACTAAGAGCCTGACATGCATTGATGTCATAGGCATGGATGAACTAGAGCAAGTTCATTACCAACTCAATGATAATGAAAATGATGATACCTATTGGAAAGATCTAGAAATTCTTGAAAATTTTAAACAAGAGCCCCTTGAGTTCTCTACATGTCGACATGGAATATGCATTCTTGAAAAATGGAAAGCTACTAATAATCAATGCAAATCTTGTTCTTAAATAGAGATAGATGCTGTTAAATGTGGTTGATAAATGGCTAACAACCTTTGCTTGGTCATATCCTAATCTCATATGGATTGATCCTAGGATATGCCAGGATCGTATCTACACTGATCTAACCATGAAGCCAAAGAGGCAGCCACAATGATGATTAAACCCCAAATTGAAGCAAATCATCAAAGAGGAAATCGAACAACTCCTCAAGGTGAGGTTTATCTATGTTATTATAGATAGTGAGTGGGTTAGTCTACTCATGATAGTGCCAAAGAGAGGTGGCAAATGGTAGGTTTGTATTGACTTCAGGCTATTAATATGGCAATATTCAAAGATCATTTTCCATTATCATTTGTTCATTAGGTGAAGGACACCATATTTAGGCATTGCTATTACAATTTTCTAGATAGTTATAATGGCTATAACCAAATACAAATTATGCTAAAGGATTAAGCAAAAATAACATTTATGAGTCCTTGGGAAACTTTTGCATATTGAAAGATGCCATTTGGCCTATGCAACGCCTTTTCCACATTTCAATGCCTAGTCTTAAGTATTTTTAGTAGCAGATTAATAGTGGGATGGAAGTCTTCATGAATGACTTCTCCACCGATGGGGCTACATTTGAGTAAGCCTTGAACTGTATTGAGCAAGTTCTAAAAAGATGTGTGGAGACAAATCTTTAGCTCAATTGGTAGAAGATCCATCTGATGATCCAAGAAGGCATTATATTAGGCCACAAAATCTCACAAGCAAGGATTGAGGTTAACCCTAAAAAAGATAAGGGTCATCTAAGGAATAACTTGCTAACTAGAAACCATTAAATATGTTTGGTCATTCCTTGGACACATTGGCTACTATTGATGATTAATAGAGAATTTCTCTAAGATCACAAAACTATTGGTCAAGCTAACAAAGAAAGATGCTTCATTCATCTGGACCAAGAAATGTGAAAAGGCATTCTAGAGCCTCAAGTAGAAGCTCATAGAAACTCCAATTCTATGAGCACCTGAGTGATCTAGACCATTTCATATCATGACATATGTATCAAATTATTCCTAGAGAGTTGTACTTACACAATTGGATGATAAGAAACATCCTTATTACATCCATTGTGCAAGTTGAAGAATTGTGGGTGCATAGTTAAATTACACCATAATGGAGAAAGAACTAATGGTGGTGGTGTATGCTCTAGAGAAGTTCATACAATATGTGCTTAGATAAAAAGTGTTTGTGCACACAAACCACAGTGCAATTTGCTTCTTGATGAACAAGTCAATGATGAGCCCCTGTGTCATACCATGGCTGGTGGTCTTATAGGAGTTCGATCTTACCATGGTAGATTGAAAGGGGACTAAGAATGTGATCATTGACCATCTCTCTTGGTTATGATGGGATGACAAAGAGGAGGAGAGCCCACTCTTTGATCAATTTCTAGATGAAATCCTCTTTGTCAGTGTAATTAATGAACATATGCCTATAGAATTCAAATGGTATGGTGGCATCCTTACTTATCTTGTCATTCAAGAGATGTCACAAGATTTGGACTACAAGAAGAAATAATAGTTTCTTCAACTTCATGGAAATTAGTAGAAACCTTTACAAGGTGTGTGCTGATGGCCTAGTTCATTGGTGTGTATCTTATGTGGATCAATTGAGCATTCTCCAGGATGCTCACAAATGCCCTTGCAGAGGCCACTATGCTGGGAGGCTCACTACCATTAAGATCCTAATGGTAGGATATTATTGGGGGATGCTTTTCAAGGATGCTCACTAATTTGTCCATTCTTGTAAGTGTTGCCAATGTAATGGTGGAATGATTGCTTGAATAAAGGGTCATTAATAGTGGATTCAACCATTAGAACCCTTTGATAGATGGGGCATCAATTTCACGAGTCCCATCATGCCCATGTCCAATGGAAAGGCCTATATTATTGTATTCGTTGACTACTGTACCAAATGGATAGAAGCAAAAATTGTTGTTGATTGCACATCATTCATTGCTACTCAATTTGTACAACAACACATTGTAAATAGGTTTGGGGTGCCATGTGCACTAATTTCTGACAAGGGAACATACTTCATAGGCACCACTTTTCAAAAGCTTATGCAATGCTTAGGGGTTGAACATAAACTAACAACATCCTACCACCCCAAGCTAATGGTCAGGCAAAGGTTACTAATAGGGAGATCATAAAGATTCTAATGAGGACTATTAGCAAATATATGAGAGATTGGAGCACAAAACTCAATGATTCCCTCTAGGCCTACCACTCCACATAGAATCTTCCTATAGGCTACTATCCCTATGAGCTTGTGTATGGAAAATTGCCAACTCTTCCTATTCAATTCAAGCTTTGTACACTTTCAATAGCTTGTGACCTTGACCTTGACTTAATTATAGCATAAAAAAAAAGATTAATGAATCTCAACTTGCTAGACAAAAATCGATTGGTGGTCATGTCATCTAATGAGTTATACAAAGAATTCAATAAAAAATGCCATGACCTTAGAATTAGAAAAGTCAAATTTCAACTAGGAGATAAGGTCCTCTACTGGAACCCCACACATATGCCACAATGAACCAAGTTTCAAACACTGTGGAAATGCCTTTATATTATTTTTGAAAATTTTCCTTTCTAAGGCCATGTTAATCTACAAACCTAATAGCCCAAACAAAAAGCAACAAGTCAACACACAACAAGTCAAACCTTTCCATAATGCTAAGTAAGCCAATGCAACAAACGGCTCATCGAATGGACAGCCATGCTCAATCTTTCATATCTCCTCCTTTCAACCTAGTTGTGGGGGAGATGGCCATCCATGCTAACTATATATGTGGCTCCTTAGTTCTTCATCTTTTTTTTACACGTTATTATTTTTACAACTTTTTATTTTATGCCTTCTTTATCTTACACCTTTTTGTTTTTACGTTATTAATTTTTTATAATTTTTTCTTTATAACATCATTAGTACATTTTATGTTTCTTAAATATTTTATAATTTCTTGTATATTTTTCTTTATTTTGGTGTGATTTTCTTATTATGCTTTAACAATAACATGCCTTATTGCCAATTGACTACAGTGTAGTTTGCTTGACATCGGCATGTGCTATCCGATTATCTGATTGTTGGTGTCTGGATTCTACCTTTGAATTTTGTTACTGATAACTAAAACATGGTTTCTTTTTCATGAAACAAGCAATGAGTTGATGACATCCACTCATTCACAAACTCTATGGTATTTTATGTTATCGAAATATAGGGTCCTTTTTCATTAATAAAACTTTAACAAACTTGTGACATTGGTAGTTTCTAGACTTGGAAAGAATTCAAAGGTTTGAATAGGGTGTGACTTCAAGGGGCCTTGGTACTCTTAGTGCCTTTCTGCTTACTTGGGTACATGTGTGTTTTCTTAGATTTCTTACCATTCTATGTCAACCAATAAAAAGAAGTTAAATAAGTCTTTGCATGGTGTGGTTCCCATTTCAAAATAAAAAAAAAAGCGATGGGAATTCAAATCACACCCCTTAGACAAAATAAAGGGGCTACAAGCATTGGTTATGGAACTAGAAAGACATGTTATTCATGCCTAAAGGTCCCCTCTAACTAAGCCCCTTTCACACTTATTGCTTCTCTTTCCTTCTTAAATAAGAAACAATGGTTGTTCTGTGGGAGCACTCTTGTGTCTCAAGGGGATGAACCATTCCTAGAGTGGTGATGCGAAGTCACTAAACATGGTTGGTTTTGGTTTGGACTAAGGATGAATTTTATCAAGTCACCTGACCACAAAATTCACAAGGGACTTCATGTGACTTTAATCAGGAACTCCATTCCAGTTTCTCTCTCATCCATGTATGCTTTCCATGCCTCTTACTACTGATGTTCATGTTCTTGTTTGATGTCTTGATTTGATGTGTCGAAATTCTTAGGTAGTCTCTTCCAAGTTTTCGTACTTAACTTTCTGTAACCATTAATTACCCATGTGGCTAATGGACTCCTTGGTTTGAGGTTATGCAAGGGCAACTAAGGGTGTGTGCCTTTTTTGGGGAGGACCCACTTGCATACCTTTTGATTGGGTTAGTTAAGTTCTTTATCCTTAGACATTCTCACAATCAAATCCTTTTGCATGTCCCATCAATGACATCCAATTATGCACATCTTCATAATTTTTTTTAGTAAAATCCTCATTTTTATTATTGTGAATTCTTTAACACTGTTCAAGGATTTCATCGCATCAAGGCTTTTCAAAATTTAGTAATGGATCACTTATCCATTTTCCCCCATTTTTCAGTCTTCCCGCTAACACTATTAAAGGAATTAATCCACCATAATCACAACCTAGCCAAGTGTAACTACCAATGAGACAAGGTACCTAAAAGATATACATTTCATGTTGAACACTAATATATCATTTTTTGTGATTGAAGGGGGAAGCATGGAATAGAAGCAGGATTGTCTTCACCAAGGAAGAAGCAGTAGCACCATGCGATGAGGATCCTTCATGATCATTGAATATTTCCCCTTTCTCTTGAGTTGCTAGAGGAGTTGGATGTTAGTTTTGGACAAGGTGTTCAATTCTATTATCATGAACATCAAATTTTGTAAAAGATTGTAAACCTGATGGGACACGATATCGCGGCCGTCGAGATATCGCATCCCTCACGATATCGCGTACGCGATATCGTTGTGCGCTGTCATATTTATAAATAAGAGGTGGATCTCCCTTATTTCCTCATCCTAGGCTAGAAAGTGAGAAAATCTAGCAGATTGATCACTCCAGAGATAGAATATTTTCCATGTGCTTGCAGTAGGAGTCCTAAAGTGAACGGATCTTTATTTGAGAAAATATTGTACCTGAACACAAGTTTGTGTATGGCAATAAATACGAGCTTCTTGGATAAACCTTGCAGCGCATGGAATAGGATTTTATTACTGTTATTTATTACCTATTATTATTGCTTTATTAGTATTTACTGCTTTCCTTCTCAACCCTTCTTTCCTAGTTAAGTGCCTTAGTACGACCACTTCGAGCACATGCGTTACGCGTGGTGATCTTAGCAATGATTAGCATTTGGTAGCCACGGTTGCATCGGTTCAGGGTGTGTACGGTAAGTGGGAATGGATGCTGACACTAGGTAATTTAGACTTAGTTCATTAGTTAGAGTTAGTAATTAGTTTCTCAACCCTTCAACTAATTAGCATAGGAGATAAAACATAAAAAGCATAAAAATCATATACCTCAGACTTACTTAACCATACACCGTGAAAACTACAAGTAAGTCTGGGAAGACAAAAAATGATTAACCCTAAGTGTTCCATGGGTGTGTAGGCACTTAGTCTACAGAGTTCGACCAGATCACGTGTGCTATGCTCATATTTATATGGTTGAGTGTAGGGGTACCTCACCACTCATCATGGGCACCATTACCGGGGACTAAGTGTTTGTGCACTGAATAGAACATAGGAAATCACTCACATCGTTGGGAGCCTAAACAAACCTTTGGGTTAATTAAAAGAAAAATTATATAATGGTAAATAGCACACCGATAAGACACTATGTATTCTTCTTCTTCTCATAAGAGCAACTCACCACCTAGGGATCATACAAAGAACAGTCGGTAGTCAAAAACACATAACCTATATCAATCAGTTCCTCAACAATATCGAGTAGTATATACTCATCCCGATGAGTACATACCAGACTTTACTTTTATCCTCCATCAAGATAGACAGATGCACTAAAGAGATTTGCAAGGTAACATAGTGTTACCTTCAGATTGATCAGTCCCAAACATGCTTCTCCGTGCTCTGGCACAAATGGGCATGACATAGCTTTATGCTGAATACGTTATAGGTGATTTTGATACAAGGGATTATCATCACACAGAAGCACAACGTATGAGGGACTCAAGGAAGTAGAGCCAACATACACTGTTGAAGGGAAAAGGCCCACAAGTCCTTAGCAAAATAGGAGATGGTGAACCACTTATAACGGGTTCGCTATCAAAAGATGTTCCCCCTTCTAACGATGGTGAGGAGGTTGGGTATCAGAACCTATGATCAACGATACATAACACTGGTTTTGATCCCTGTGAATGCCAACTGTTCACAGAGGGAACAACAACTCATGATAAGGATGGACACTTAGATCGTCATCACGATCGGGGCTGTAGCAGCTGAAGAGAAGGTAGGAAGCATCATCATGGCGATGGTTCTCCTTCTTCTTCTCCTTCATCTCATCACTCACCCTCTCGTTCCACATCTTGGCATAGCCATCATGAGCATAATGGTGAGGATAGAGGTAGGAAAAATGAGAGACCTCGACGGGAAAGTTGAGAGAGAGGACAAGGGCATGAACGAAGGGAAATTAGGGAACAATGAAGACATCACAGGCGTCATGAAAGAGATGATCATGACGAGCCCCTACTTGCAACCCGAAGTATGCTCAATATAACCGAGGCAATAAGAATTCCAATAAGGCATTTAAAAGATAGTCGGATCAAATGCTTAGACATGAATAACATCCCACGCTTTGAAGGGGGATACAACTCAGATCCACAACTTCATTTACAGGAATTCCACAATGCCTGTGCCTTGCAGAACATAGAAAACGAGTGGCAAAAACTTAAGTTGTTTCTTAG
>MNCI01015338.1:131134-144015 GCA_015680685.1 Gnetum montanum
AGAAGTATCGGCTACGATGGATCAATTGTGGGATTCCTTAGACTCCAGACTTGAAACTGTCTTGAAAATTATAGAGGAGTCTAAGGAGGAATGAAGTAGTGAGAAAGGTAAGACAAACTAGAGAAATTAAAGCCTTACACATAACAAGGATAAGGGGAAAATTACTATCTCTGATGAAGTTGTGGATTCAGACACAGATGATGATGGTGGATGTGAGATCTACCATTATGATCATCCCAAGGGATGTTGTCCAATCATCTCACATCTATAGGAGTATGGGGTGTATGCACTTAACCCAAGACTCAACCAACGGAAAACACCCCGAAGGTTACCTTATCCCCAAGGTAACCCAAGGCAGTTCCACCAACTGTTAATGTACTATCCAAGTGGAACTCCACCACAACCCATCAGACAACATTAGTAGTGGCAATACCCATAGTTGTGGGGGATGCCACTGCCGAAACAACAGTACCCTTACTGGCAACCAGACCCATATGGATACTATGTGCAGCAGCCAGTTTCTCTAGGTGACTCTATGGGTCACATAAACCCTCCATGTTACTACTGAGTTCAAGAGTGTTTTAGGACTCCTTCTCCTCCGAGAAGTGCTTCATACCCATACTATCCTCCAAATCCATTCACATCTCTTACGCTAGTAGCTCCACCACCAATCGTTCCAACAAGGCCTAGAGTAATTCCCACTCAACCGCAACAATCCGATAACACGAGGGCTCCCAATCATTAATTCTTAGTTGGTCCTAAAAATCATACACCAACAAGACCTTTCTTTAAGATCAACAATCCAACCAAGCCCTCGCCTTCACAAGCGGTTGAACATCTAAACACCTCCATACCAAATAAGGTTTCAAGAAATCCTTCAACCGAGAAATTGAGGCCAATGCACACGGTTATGTTAACAAATACTGTTACCGATTAGATTAAGGTAGGCCACCTTCCTAAGAAATTCTTTGATCCAGGAAGCCCCCTGATTTATCTCAAGTCACTGGGAATGAACCTCATAAGGCTCTTCTTGATTCAAGCTCCAGGGTCAATTTAATTTCACAAGGATTGTATAAGACCTAGAACCTGCCTCCACTCAAGAAGAGCAATATTCGCTTAGAGCTGGCTGACCAGTCCATCACTGTTCCTTTGGGATAGGTTGAGGACATTGTCACCACCGTAGGTGGTTGGTCATATTCGGCTGATTTCCTGGTGATCCAAATAAACAATGACAAGGGAGACTTCCTGATAATAATGGGAAGGGCATGGCTGAGCACAGTAGATGTGCGCCTAGGAATTCGTAATCTTTCCCTAGAAATATCCAAGAAAAATACCTTTGGAAAGATTGAGAAGAAGAAAGTCCGATGCATCGCATATAGTGACACAAGGTGCCATTGTGTGCAGAAATCATGGGTACTGCGGAGTCTAACATTGCTTGCATGCAATCGGTGTGCACAGGACATCAACATACAAAAGTGCCAATATGCAGTAGCCACACAACAAGAAAACACCCAGTGGCTGATGGCTGACCAAGAGAACAATTCAACGACATGCATGGAACTGATTGAGGGGATAACGAGTACTTACATTGAAAGCATGGATGTACTTGAGCAGGTCCGTGGCCAACTTCCAGCCCTTAACCCTAAAAACATTAACTGGGGAAAGTTGGAGATTCTTGAGAAGTTTAAACAAGAGCCCCTAGATTTAAAACCGGTGCTCACTGGTTTGGAATACATGATCCTTAAAAATGGAAAATCGGTAATCATCAATGCAAAGCTTGCCCCCAAGGAAAAAGAGAGCTTGCTGAAGGTGATAAATAAGTGGTCAACAACCTTTTCTTGGTCATACCGTGAACTAACCGGAATAGACCTGAGGATATGCCAGCATAGGATTTACACGGACCCCTCCATGAAGCCTCGCAAACAACCATAGAGGCGATTGAACCTGAAGTTAAAACAAATAGTAAAAGAGGAGATAGAGCAACTTCTCAAGGCTGGGTTCATTTACCCCATTGCTGATAGCGAATGGGTTAGCCCTCTTGTAGCTATACCAAAGAAAGGAGGCAAATGGAGGGTATGTATAGACTTTAGGCTATTAAATATGGCAACCTTCAAAGATCACTTCCCATTTCCATTTGTTGACCAAGTATTAGACACGATAGCAGGGCATTGCTACTATAGTTTTCTGGATGGGTATAGTGGGTACAACCAAATACGAATCGCACCAGAAGACCAAGCCAAAACAATGTTCACCAGTCCTTGGGGAATGTTTGCATATAAAAAAATGCCTTTTGGCTTGTGCAATGCCCCTATCACATTCGAACGATTAGTTCTAAGCATCTTTGAGCAGCAAATAGGTAACAGAGTAGAAGTCTTTATGGATGACTTTTCCACTTATGGGATGAGCTTTGATCAAGCCCTTGATCGATTGAAGAAAGTATTAAAATGATGTGTTGAAACCAACCTAAAGCTCAACTGGCAGAAAATCCATTTGATGGTTCAAGAGGACGTAGTACTAGGGCATAAAATTTCACAATTAGGAATAGAGGTGGACCCGGAAGAAATTAAAGTTATCCAAGGAATTACCCGACAACCAGGGATTGTCAAAGATATTCGGTCATTCCTTGGACACACTAGCTACTATAGGATATTTATCGAGAACTTCTCCAAAATTTCTGAGCCATTGGTGGAATTAACAAAAAAAGATGCACCATTCGAATGGACCTGGGAATGTGAACGAGCATTTCAAACTCTTAAACAGAGAGTTGTGGAAACTCCCATTCTACAAGCCCCTGACTGGTCCAGGCCATTCCATATCATGACCAACGCATCTAATTTCACCTTAGGAGCTATGCTGACACAATTAGATGAACAAAAATGACCTTATTACATCCATTGTGCTAGTAAAAGTATCACTGGTGCACAACTCAACTACACAACTACGGAAAAGGAATTAATGGCTGTAGTGTTTACATTGGACAAATTTAGGCACTATGTATTGGGTTACAAAGTATACATCCACACGGATCATAGTGCAATTAGGTTCCTTATGAACAAACCAACGGTTAGCCCACGTATCATATGTTGGTTAATAATTCTTCAAGAGTTCGATCTAACAATAGTAGATCGCAAAGGCATCGAGAATGTAGTCGCAGATCACCTATCTCGGTTGCGTTGGGATAGCAAAGAGGATGAATATGCTGTATATGACTAGTTTCCTGATGAAACCCTCTTTGCCGGTGTAGTAAATGATCAACTCACAGAAATAAATTGGTATAGTAGCATTCTTAATTATCTCATTTCCCAAAAAACACCACAGGGGTTGGACTTTAGGAAGAAACAACAGTTTCTTCACAAAACCAAGTACTTCATGGAAATCAAGGGACAAATTTATAAAGTTTATCATGATGGCTTGGTTCAATGGTGCATACCTGATAGGGATCAATTAAAAGTTCTTCAGGATGCTCATGAGGGCCCCTGTGGGGGTCATTATGCTGGGAGACGAATAGCTACCAAGGTCCTGCTCGCAGGATATTATTGGCCAACAATATTTTGGGATGCCCATCATTTTGCCCAATCCTATAAACGCTACCAACGTGATGGTGGAATGACTACTAGAATGGAGGGTCCACAACAATGGATTCAACCTTTGGAACCCTTTGATATTTGGGGCATAGATTTTTTGGGGCCTATTACACCGATGTCCAATGGAAAAGCATATATCATCATTGCTGTTGATTACTTAACCAAATGGACTGAAGTAGTCATACTAACAGACTGCACATCATCTATGACTACACGATTTGTACAACAACAAATCATAAATAGGTTTGGTGTGCCACATGCACTCATCTCTGATAATGGAACACATTTTACGGGTGCAACCTTTCGCAAATTGATGCAATACTTAGGGGTTGAGCATAAATTGACCACACCTTACCACCCCCAAGCTAATGGCTAAGCCAAAGTTACTAACCAGGAGATCACAAGAATATTAACAAGAACAATTAGCAAATTTAGGCGAGACTGGAGCATGAAACTGAACGATTCTCTCTGGGCGTACCACTCCACTTGGAAGCTCCCTACAAGCTATTCTCCCTATGAGTTAGTGTATGGGAAACTACCAAAGCTCCCCATACAAAATGAGCTCTGTACACTATCCATGGCTTGCGAACTTCACCTAGACCTTGACCTAGCACAAAAACAATGGTTGGTAACTCTGAATGTGCTAGACAAGAATAGATTGGTCGCACTATCATTAAATGAGTTGCACAAGGCACATAGTAAACAACATCATGACTTAAGAATTCAAAGGTTTAGGTACCAACCAGGAGATAAGGGCCTTTACTGGAATCCCACGCATGTACCACAACGTACAAAATTTCAAACATTGTGGGAAGGACCCTATATTATTCATACAACCTTCCCCTCTGGAGCCATGATGATATACAAGCCTGACAGCCCAGATAAAAGGTTATTAGTTAATGTAAAACCAACAAAGCCTTTCCGTGAACCAAAAATAACCAGTGCAAATTACACCTCTGCTAGCGGGCAGCCTCGCTCTCTATTTCGGATCTCTCCCTTGCAATTCAGTCATGGGGGAGATGGCCACCTATGCTGATCACTGGAGGCCATCAGTCTTTTTTATTTTTTTTGTTTTACAAATTTCTTTAACCTTTCTTGTTTTTTTTTAACATTTGTTTAACTCTTCTTGTTTTTTTTACAACATCGTTATACTTTTTCATTTTGTGTGTGTGTGCGTGTGTGTGTGATCCAACTTGTAAGTTCGTCACCCAATAAGTGTTCTTCCCGATGGTATGAACTATTTCCTTATTGATTGCTAATGTTGGTTTTTACCTTTAAGTCATGATGTTGATACTAAGGTATGTTTCTTTTGATATGGAAGGTAATGAGTGCACTTCATCCATCCATCCATCCACAAAGTCTATGGTCTCTCTTGGCTGGGAAATGTATAGTCCCTTTCTAATAAGAACTTTAACGAACCAGTGACTAGGCACTTCTCAAACTAAGGAAGGACTCAGGGTTTGACAAGGGTGTGAATTTAAGGGAACTTGATGCTTTTGTGTTGGCCATTCTCTTGGGTGCTTGGGTGTTTTCTTCTTGAGTTTTCTTATCATTCCGATGTTACCCAATTATCGGAAGCTGAGTCAATAAAAATAAGAAGTCTTTGCATGGTGTGGTTCTCACGCATAAAAACATAAAAAAAAAGTGAGAATTCAAAGCACACCCCTTAGAAAAAATAATTCCTTGGGCTACAAGCACTAGTTATGGAACCGAAAATGTTCCCTCTAACTAAGGCCCTTCTCACTTCCCATTCTCTCTTCCTTGTTTCATCGGAATGGTGGTGGCTCTTGGGTGAAGGCATTCTTGTTACTCAAGTTTATGGATTAACCAGATGCATTGATGCAAAGTCACTGGATGTGGTTGGTTTGAGGCCGGAGTTGGAATGAAATTTGCCAAGTCACATTAATCATGAAACACACAAGGGGCTGTACACCACCTTATTCTTGGGATTCCATTCCATTCTCTTCTCTCCATCCTTCTCTCCATTNATGTGGGTTTGTCAGGGCATTAAGGGCATGAGCCTACTTTGGGGAGGACCCACTGACATTCCTATTTGGGGCATTAGTTAAATTCTTTCCCCTAACATTTTTGCAATTATTTTTACTTTTTTCATTCCATCTCGTCATCCATTTCATCAATGCTTTAGTTGTCTCTTTTTCCTCATCTTTCTTGTTCCTCTTTCTTTCTCCATTCTAACGCTACTGGGGGTTCACGATTAGTCATGGGGGTACGGGGCCCGATTTTTTCGATTTTCTCCTAGCCTCGATTTTTTCAATTTTGTTCTTAAGCTGTTTTGAGTTGCCCCTCCAAAATAATGCATTTTCCCCTTGCGTTAAGTAGTTTTGACTAGGTCACATTGATGTCTTTTAGAAGATCAAAAATGTCTGAATTCTGTTGCCTGGGTCCCATCAGTCATTCCAGAAAATATTCATGTTGGTTGCATTTAACTTTTCATTGACCATGCTTGTGGACATCTGCATGTCTTAAAGTGTAGATACATTTGGTACAAATATTACAGATGCATTTAGTGCTTCAATGACATGGTTAACAACCACTTCAGCCACCATTTCCTATCCTTGGTGCTACATCACCAAAATAGTTGCCTCTTTACCTTCCTCCAAATGCACCAAGAAGGTGGCGGGATTCCTAGACATTTCTAGGAATAAATGATGTGTTGCTAGTGACACTGTCACCTCTCAAGCATTAGAATCTAACCATGTAGGTAGCTACATGTGTTGGGTAGAGAAAATTGGACCACCCCTCTCCATATGGTTAATTGTTCAAGCCACCTCATTAAGGTGACTCATTGCTAGCTGATACATAGATAGATCTACCCCACTCATTCTTGCATGTTGCTCTTGCTCACTTAAGAGTTGTTCTCAAATTTTTTGTAGATGTTTCATGGTTGCATGAGCCTCCAGTGTTATTTCCTGAGTAGGTGGTGGTAGCTGCTCCTCTTCTTGAGTTGTCATTGGTGTCTTGTCTTTCATTATTTTTGACCATGAGGCCAAAGGAGCATGCCTGAGTGTATCATTGGAATAGAAAATGATGCTTGCCCTTCTATAGAGTTTTTGGATGAGGCATGGAAAGGGTAATATTTTTCTTCCATGTTCATTTTTTTTGAAGTGCTTCTTGATCTTCAAGTAGAGTAGTTATGGAAGGCTGACATGAGATTTCCCACTTAGAGTAATGCATGCTTGAGAGGAGAAAGTAGTCACCTTGGTTGGCCTCACTGTTGGATTAAGGTGATAGGTCAAAATTTTGAAATAGATTCGCTCTATCAATGTTAGTGCACCATACTCCTCATGGTTAACCCCATAGCATCGCTAAGTCCACTCCTTCTTAGCCTTGGGATCAACTTTTGTTGATATTTCTACCAACTATGTTCCAATGTCTAGCAACCCTAATGCTTGGGTGATAGCTTTCGCTGAGTAGGACACTTGGATGTCCTTGATTTTAACAATAGACCTTAGCCTTTGGCTACCCCAAAAGAGATGTGTCTCTCCCATGTACCACTCCCCACTGGTCATGATTATTAGCCACATGGGAGAGGCTTGCAGTTCTATCTTGATATATTATAGAGCTTTCTCCAAAAATGGCCTAAAGTTGATCTCTTGAAGAATAGATCACTAAATTTATCAAGACCTGATTATATCTAGGTAGGCTTGAGTCAAAGTAACCTCAAGCCTCGGCATAGGTCCAGACACTTCTCCTCACTATGATTGCTCTGACGGCACTTCTTTGGGAATCTAATAGATAGATTCCACTTCGGGCTCCTCATGAAAAGGTCCCATTGCATCAGTTGCCTTAGGTAGTTTTTAGGCCTATTCTTGTTGGCCCCTTCCATCTTTGGGTTTCTTTTCCCATGGTTGTGAGGGTTCTCCTTCATGTAGGTGTTTCTATTTTGGTTCCATCTATAATCACAATGAGACCATGGATTAGCAATCACTATGTAACCTTAAAGAAATTAAGATATGTTTATATCTTAAGGATGATTACACTTTGACTAAGTTTTGATTATGGCCAATTCAATTAATCTAATTATCATTTTATTTATGTATTATCATTAATAAATCATCCCAGAGGTTGTTGGAAGGGTTAACTATCGAGAAAGTTGATGTTTTTAAGTGTTGCCTCAAATTTGCACTGTGATGTTAACACATGCTATTTCTAACTAGATCAAGGTTGGCCATCTTTCCACAAAACAATCTAACCTAATAAGTCCACTCATTTACCTATAGATTACTAGACTTGAGTCATGCAAGGCTCTTCTTAACTCTGGTTCCAAAGTTAATTTCATCTCCCATGACATGTATAAGGCTTGGAACCTACCACCTCTTAAGAAGAATAATATCCATCTAGAATAGATAGATTAGTCAATTACTATCCCTTTGGGATTAGTAGAGGACATTTTAACCACTATTTGTGGGTGGTCTTATTTTGCCGATTTTTTGGTAATTAACTTTGAGAATTGTAAATGTGACTTCCCCATCATTATGGGAAGAGCTTGGTTAAGAACAATCGATGCACAAATGGGCATAAGGGATTTATCCTTGGAAATTTCCAAGGAAAATGAATTTGGTAATATTGAGAGGAAGCATATTCCATGCATCACATACAATGACAATGGGTGCAACTACGTGCAAAAGATTTGGTTTTTCAAAAGTACATACCTTAAAGCATGCAATCAATGTGCATAAGAAACAGATATTCAAAGGTATTTGTATGTAGCAGCCACAAAACAAGAGGGCATCCAATGGCTGATAGCTGATTTAGATAGTAGCATAATATGCATGGAACCAATTGAGAGCCTAACATGTACTTATGTTGAAGGCATGGATGAAATTAAACAAGTTCATTTTCAACTATCTGATGAAGACGATTATACCTATTGGGGAGAGTTGGAAGTCCCTAAAAACTTTAAGCAGGAGCCTCTAGAATTGAAAACCTTACTAGCCAAAATAGAATATGCATTCTTAAACAATGAAAAACCAATCATAATTAATGTTAAACTTTCTCTTTAACAAAAGGAAAAGCTACTAAAGGTAGTTAACAAATGGCCAACTCGACCATGAAGCCAACAAGGTAGTTGTAGAGGCAATTGAACCCCAAGTTGAAGTAGATAGTTAAGGAAGAAATAGAAGAACTTATCAAGGTGGGGTTCATCTATTCCATTGCAAATAGTGAGTGGGTTAGCCCACTTATAATTATGTCAAAGAAGGATGGAAAATGGTGGGTCTACATTGATTTCAAGCTATTGAATATGACAAAATTAAAAGACCATTTTCCTTTTCCTTTTATGGATCAAGTATTGAACACCATATCTAGGCATTATTATTATAGATTCTTAGATGATTATAGTTGCTATAACCAAATCAAAATTACACTAGAAGACCAGGCCAAGACAACATTTACAAGTCCCTAGGGGACTCTTGCATATTGTGAGATGTCATTTGGCCTATGTAATGTCCCTAAAACATTTCAATGCTTGGTCCTTAGTATCTTCCAACAGCAGATCGGTAGTGGTGTTGAAGTATTCATGGATGACTTCTCCACCTATGGAGCTATGTTCGAGCAAGCCTTGGATTACCTAGAGAAAGTACTAAAAAGATGTGTTGAAATCAAGTTGTGGCTCAACTAGAAAAAGAGCCATCTCATGGTCCAAGAAGGCATTATGCTAGGGCACCAAATTTCACAAAAAGGGATTGAGGTAGACCTAGAAAAGATAATGATAATCCAAGGAATTATGCATTAACTAGAGATAGTCAAAGATGTTAGATCATTCCTTGGACACACTACCTACTACTGGAAATTGATTGAAAATTTTTCTAAGATCACAAAGCCATTGGTAGAGCTTACAGAGAAGGATGCACCTTTCATCTAGACCAAGGAATGTGAACATGCATTCTAACAATTAAAGAAAAAACTTGTAGAAACACCAATCCTACAAGTACCAAACTAGTCCAAACCTTTCCACATCATGACAGATGCATATAACTATGCCTTGGGAGCAGTGCTCATGTAGATGGATGATAAGAAACATCCATATTATATGCATTGCACAAGTCGAAGCATTACTAGAGCATAATTAATCTAGACAATCATAGAGAAAGAATTAATGGTGGTGGTGTATGCTCTTGAAAAGTTCAGGAATTATGTGCTTGGTTACAAAGTATTTGTACACATAGACCATAGTACAATCTACTTCCTCATGAACAATCCAATGGTGAGCCCTTGTGTTATACAGTGGCTGGTGATCCTGCAGGAATTCGATATCATGATGGTAGATTGAAAAGGTACCGAGAATGTGGTCGCTGACCACCTCTCTTACTTAAGATGGGATAATAAAGAGGAGGAGAGCTTGCTCTCTAATTAGTTTCTAGATAAAATCCTATTTATAGGAGCAATAAGTGAACACATGCTTGCAAAAATAATAGGGTACAATGGAATCCTCACCTATCTTCATACTCAAGAGATATCACAAGATTTGGATTTTAGAAAGAAACAACAATTTCTTTGTCAAGTGAAATATTTCATGGAAATCAATGGACACCTCTACAAGGTGTATGCCAATGGCCTAATTCATTGGTGTGTCCCTCATGACGACCTACTGCTATTCTCGAAGATGCTCACAAAGGGCCTTGCAGAGGCCACTATGTAGGAATGCATGACCATTAAAATCCTAATGGTAGGATACTTTTGTCCTACAATCTTTAGGGATGCCCACTAGTTCATCAATTCCCTTGTGAATGTTATCAACAAGATGGGGGGATGACCACCTGCATGAAAGGTCCTCAATAGTGGATTCAACCATTGAAACCTTTTGACATATGGGGCGTTGACTTCATGGATCCCATCACACCCATATCCAACAGAAATGCATATATTATAGTAGCAGTTGAATACTACATAAAATGGGTTGAAGCAGTAGCTATTACTGATTATACATCAACCACTACTACTAGATTCATCCAACAAAATATCATAAATACGTTTGGGATGCAACATTTTCTAATTTTTGACCATAGGTGCCACTTTTAGAAAATTAATGTAATTCTTGGAGGTAGAACATAAATTAACAACACCCTATCACCTCCAAGCCAATGGTCAAGTAGAGATAACCAACAAGGAGATTACAAAAATACTAACATGCACTATTAGCAAATATAGGAAGGATTGGAACACAAAACTTAACAATGCTCTCTAGGCTTATCAATCAACTTGGAAACTTCCTATTAGCTATGCTTCCTACGAGTTAGTGTATGGAAAACTTCCAACACTCCCAATTCAATCTGAGATCCATACACTCTCAAGATCCTATGATCTAAATCTTGACCTAAGTCTAGCATAGAAAGAAATATTGATCAACCTAAATGTGCTAGATGAAAATTGATTAGTGGCCTTATCCTTGAATGAGGTGAACAAACCATTCAACAAGAAACATCATGACCTTAGAATCAGGAAAGTAAACCTTCAACCAAGGGATAGGGTTCTCTATTGGAACCCCACACATGTATCGTAAAAAGCAACCATAGGGGAGATGGGTTGTAGAACATAGTACTTGTAGGGATCTGGTTGCCTGTAAAGGTATTGCTGCCTTGTGTTGGCACATTTGGCCATTCCATGGAACAGTTGGAATATTTTATTGGAACAATCTATGGTTGTAAATTTAGTAGTAAATTTATAGTTTTAATGTTGTGAGTTGGTGGAAAGACAAGGCCATGTGGTCCGTTGCCGTCACTGCAACGCTCACTGGAATCATCATCTTGGACTGTCCCTAGTACCGCCTCTGCTTTCAGAGGAACAAAACGAAAGGCAAGGATTATTTGAATGATGGGGATTTTGCCAGGGTAGAAGGTCCTACTGCCAGAGTAGGGATTACAGTGATGAAACTCCATGATACGGTTACCAAAATTGGAATTCCTGGATCTTGGAAAAATTATAGTTCAAAGCAAAAGGGAGGGTCCAAACCAAGAGATTTCTGTGCTGAAAGCAGTGTCAAATTGTACAATAATCATCTCACAGGGGTTACGCTTCCCAAGTTTGGGGAAGCTGGGGCAGAATTTCCAGTACCTTCTACTGTCCTAAAATTTTATTAACGGTACTTCACCGGCCACCATTGGGAATTCGTCATCACTGATAAGCCTAAGTTTGTCAGACTAATGAGACATAGATTTAAGATGGAGATGGATTATTAACATAAAAATTTCAGGACCCGCGTGGAAAAACAAGTATTTTTCGGCCATCGCCGCATTTTGTCTATTTTGGCCCACTCGTGCTCGGCCGTAACAAGGCAGCCATACTGGAAGATGCGACACATTTTTGTGTCCAATAAGGGCCAACTTTCTGAGCAAAAGAATTCCTCCTCTGGTTGCCATGAGATATTTGCAGAAATATGATAATGGATACATGGGTGCTCTGATGAATCAAAGGCTAACATATGTCAATCTCGGTGGCACTTTCTTGGACGCCATCGGCATTTACACTCAGTTTTCTCTGAAATTCACGTTTGGTCGAGATGGCTGCACAGCATCTAGACTCTTAAACGCCTATGTTTCTTCAGTTGAAGACATTACCGACACTTTGAAGGTTTCTGACGACCGTAACTAGAAGCCGACGCCATCACTGACATGGGGAGGCCAGGGAGGAAATCCTTGGGATGACGGAGTTTGCTATGGTATTCACCAGATCACCCTGCGATGGGCAGATGCTGTGGACTCCATCACACTCGAATATGCTCAAAATGAAAACTTCTTTTGGGGAATCAGGCATGGTGGCCTCGGCGGCGGCAAATGCCACACGATTCGTTTAAACTATCCAGATGAGTATCTGACGTGTGTGAGCGGCTACTACAGCGCGTTGGGGTAATGGAAGCCTGTGGCAATTAGAAGCTTGACATTTCAAAGCAACTTGCGCAAGTATGGACCTTATGGGATTGACCAAGGAACATTCTTTTCTTCTCCTGTGAAAGGCTGCAAAATTCTAGGATTCTGTGGAAAAGCCGGTTGGTATTTGGATGCCATTGGAGTCCACATGTTGGTTGAGGCCCAACCGACCCTGACGAGGATGATAGCCCAGACGTGAACATTGCATGGGTAAGAGGTTGCGTTGAAGCCCCTACGTTCCTACAAAATGAGTGCATTACTGTACGTAAGACATTGCTGAGCATTGATGAATATTTCATCCAAGAATTTTTTGTCATAAGAAAAGAGATTACATTGAAAAGATAATTATGTAGCATCATTTGTAAATAAGAAATTTGGCTATTATCCCTTTTATTCCTATGGAAGTTGTAAC
>MNCI01015347.1:0-56392 GCA_015680685.1 Gnetum montanum
CTTCTTATCCCACTTCACCTAGCTCTCATCATTTTCCTTTCCAATATTTGTAACTTCATGTTGTCATGACCTCTAAATCTAGCCTTAAATGACATGGGTCAAACCCATTCTAAAAGGATACATGAATAATCATAACTCCTCATAACAAAGAACTGTTTCATTTGAAGGTTAATTACATTGTTAAAAAAATTTTCCATCATTAACAAAGGATGGAAAATTACAATCTACCACCCTTAAGCTTCATTTTTCCATCAGTAACAAAGAACTATTTCATTTGAAGGAAACTTACAATCTACCACCCTTAAGCTTCCAACTCATCCTTGAGTGCTTCCTCTATATTCAGCTGCTTAGTTGCTATTTCTTCATTATTCTTCTTAGCTTCAACTTATTTATTATCCTCATTACCATATATATAAATAGATGATCAAAAATTCTGAAACATAATTTATTACATCAATAATAAATACAATTTATCATTCAATATCATGATGATCGAAAATTTGGGGGTAAGTTTTAAGAATAAACATCCCTTTTTCCCAAGTCTGTTGATCACAATTTGACCATTGAACTTTGCTAATAGTTTTATTTCATAACTTATTGGTTTATTGATTTTGAATTGTAATGGGTTTAACTTCAAAACTGGCATTGGATTGCAATGAAAAGGTATTCTAGTATATCATATGTGGTACATCATTTTCATGAAATTTCATAAGAAAATTTACATGGAAAATTAGGTGAATTTTTAAGGTTGTTGGAAGATTTAATTAATATGCCACTTCACCAATTATTTCAGAAAATTTGAAAGGTCCATAATATCTTGGCACCAATTTAGTATTTTTTTGAGTTTAAGAAAATTCTAGTAGGTTTTGCTCTCAAGATCTTCCACTTGAAATTCTTTATTTAATTGATGTTGATTTGCATATCCCTTATATTTATATTTGGCTACCTGTAAATTTTGATTAACTCTTATGACAATGTTTTCTATTATTTTCATTTCTTCTTCCTTCCATTTTGTTCTTCAGGTTGGATCTACCTACGTTAGTGGTGTATGACAGTTATGTCCATATACTACTTCGAATGGTATTCAATGTATGGAACCTTAATAATTATTATTATAGGAAAATTTTGCCAAGTGTAGGTCCTTCTCCCATGCTTTCAATCTACTTCCAACATAGCTTCATAGGATATCTTCTAGTATTCTATTTACACATTTGGTTTTCCCATCAGTCTCTATGTTGTAAGTTATGCAAAATTTCACCTGGGTTCCAAGGTCTTTGAAGAAATTTTGCTAGAATTTGAATATGAACTTGGGACCTTGGTCCAAGGTGGTAGATTTTGGACATTCATGCAATCAAAATACTTCTCGTACAAAGTTTTGGGCTACTTCTTTAGTTCTGTAAGTATATTTCAAATCTATAAAATGTGACATATTTGATAGACAATCAACCACTACCAAAATCACATCAGTTTCCTTTTTAGTTATTGGCAATCCCATAATGAAATCCATGGTGAACTCTTTCCATTTCCAGGTTGGCACTTCCAGAGCTTGTAATAACCCACTTGGTTTCCTCTGTTTAGCTTTTATTCTTTAGCAAGTTAGATAATTTTTAATGTACAAGGACACATCATTCTTCATGTTATGCTAGAAATAAGATTTACATATCGTCATATAATTCCTAATATAACCTAGGTGTCCTACATATGGTACTTCATGTACTTCACACAACAACCTTAATCTCTAATTATCTTCTAGTATGCACACTTTGTCCTTTCATCAATAACCCATTAAGGGTAAGTTGATATCAAGGCTAAGAGAAAACTATGAACCATTGTAGCATCTTTTAATTCAAACTAGTTCCAAATTGCACTAAACTTTGCTAGAGCTACTTGCAATCCTTTCTTAGAAACTATATGACCCAAATAAGAGGCTTCTTCTTTAAATATTTCACATTTACTTAATTTATCTTTCAACTAATTCTCTTTAATAATTTCCATTATATTTTTCAAATGTTTGACATGTTCTTCTCTTGAAATAGAATATACAAGCATATCATCCATAAATACTCTAACAAAAAAATTAAGATATTCATGGAAAATAGTATTCATTAATGCCATGAATGTTGTAGCTACATTAGTTAATCCAAATGGCATCACAACAAATTTTTATAATACACATCTAATTTTGAAAGTAGTTTTCTCAATATATTTCTCCTTAATCCTTATTTTGTGATAAATTTATTTTAAATCAATATTTGAAAAATNGTTTTTATAGGTAGTTCTCTAGTTTCACCAAATATTGAATCTTTATNAAGTATTTAAATTTTCACTGTAAAAAATTCCCTATAATCAATGCATAATCTCAACATATCATCTTTTTCTTAACGAATAAGACTGGTGCAGCCCAAGGTGATAGGCTAGGTCAAAATTTTCCTTCTTTCAAAATTTGATGTAATTGTACATTTAATTATCTTAATTTAGATTTAGAAAAATCTATATGGAGCATTTGAAATAGGTTGTGTACCAAGAAAAATATCAATAGCATGCTTAATAGTTGTTTTTATAGGTAGTTCTCTAGTTTCACCAAATATTGAATCTTTATACTCCTCATGTTATTTTGAAATCTCAATACCTAAAAATCTTTGAGGTTGGGTTACTTTAANGTGAAAGGGTAGCTTTTCAAAGTGTACTTCATACCTGATTCAATTCTTCATAATCCTTAGCAATTCTATATGCTTCATTAGCTATTTGAGGATTATGTGATTGAGTTTTAGGGGTGCAATTGAGCATGTAGTTCATCAATGAACTTTGAAGCTAATTCTCCATCATCTTGATGGCTAACATACCAAGAGAGATCATATAACTCCTTGTAATAATCCTCTACATATCATCTTTCAAATATTAAGAAGTCAAATCTCATTTTGCACTCTTTGATAAGAGAATCAAGTAAAACATTTTGTTCAAAATATTGAAAAAAATGAAGCCAATTTGCAATCAAACCTTGAGATCTCACACTATTCCACCATGTTATTGCAAGTCCTCTTAAACATAAGGAGACAACTTTCAAATGTTCTTGGCTTGACATATTCAACACATCAAATTAATTTTTCATTGTATCAAGCTAATCCTTCACCTTGGCATTGGATTAAGAGGCTCCATCATAATGATTTAAGTTTAGTTAGAAAAACAAATTTTCATATTAAAATTACACATAACATAAGAAATGACATATCTTCCAAACCATAATTAGATTTCAACAAAATTCGTATCATTGGAATCATCATGAAGAGCACTGCATGTTGAGTTAGAGATAATGTCATTTTAGTGAATCCAAAAATCAAAACATCAAGAAAATTAAGTGTTATATTTATTTAATTATTCATTAACCTAAGTTAAAACTTCCTCTTTACTCCTACTAAGATTCTTATAGTTCTGTTATAAATATGAGAAAAATAAAGATGTTGTCCATCATAGCTTAATATCAATAGAAGATTAAAGTGTTATATCAGTGGAGAAGCTTGAATATTTCTACCATCAAAAGATTGTAACCATCATCATCATGGCCCCAAAGAATCAAGCTTCTTCTTAACCTCTAGCTCCTTTAGGTAGCTCTCAATTAGCCACTATTACTTTGCATCAAATTAATGTACTCTTTGATTTTAATTGTGTTCATAGCTTACTTGGGAAGGATGATTTTTAGTACCTTACATCTTCAAGGTTATCTAATTTACTTGTCTTCCCTATTTTTAAACTCTCCCATTGCAAAGGTGTACTCATGGAATTGTATGAATAGTATAATAGTAATAAAAGTTTCACTTCCCAATTAGTTTATGAAGAAATAAAAATCCTTCCCTCTAATATTTGAATATCCTTAGGCTTTAACTAATGATAGGATCTTTTAATTCCATCAATTTTCTCTCAAGAATTTAAATCATTTTGCAAAAAAAAATTATCTAATTGGAAAAAGTCGATTTCTTTATGGAGATTTTATCAATGAGATTCACATTAAATTGTGTCTAATTATCCATGGCAAGGTTTTATGGAATCAATGTAAATTTTATTTTAGTTCCTATTCCATTTACATATTTCATGTTGTCATAATTGGTGGAGTTTATGATTAGTCCTTGTCTTAATTCTCTACTTGGTATAATGCCATGACTGGATTTATTGCAACCCTGCAAAATCCTGTTGAACCTTGTACCATATGTTGTGTATCCTTTCTCAAGTCCTTAATCCTAAGTTATGACCATATAAAAAACTATTTTAGTCACTACAAGCCCCATTTATGTCCTAAATGTTTAGAAGAGAATAGAGTTATAAGGGGTAGGATCGTGGATGCCAAGAAAGATCAAATGACTTTGCATCAAGCTTAGAAGTAGGAGGAAACCTATGAGGTATTTATATGTATATGTAATTTTCTTATTTTTTATTATATTTTTTTATGTATTTGATAGTGAAATATAAGCTATAGAATGAACCACTTTAGAGTGCCCAAGTTAGAGTTGCATAGGCTAAATATGTTCAAAGTACTTCAACCTTTAGTAAGGGTTAGCCATAAGAACAAATCACACTTACCACTTCCAAGGTATATATATAAAATATATAATAACTTAGTCTAATGTCTTATTTTAGTTTCCAATAAATTTGGTTTTTTTTGTACAAAAGTAGCATACTGGGAAAGGTTCTGGTGGCTTAATTGTAAAATAAGCAATCCAACAACAAGCTCAAGAACAACCCTAATCACAAGCTCAACAACAAAATACAAGACAAGATAAAGGAAAGAAACAATAAGTAATTTTTAATTATTTGAATGTTTGAATACTTTAATTTTACCTTACTTGTGTCTTGTATGATGTTAACCATTTTTGTGTTGCAGATGTCTATGGAGTGATGGTACTTTATATAAGAGATGGATAGAGATGATGAAGACACCACTTCTAAAAAAACATCCATCCTTTAATCTTTCATTCCTTTACCTAGATCACTAGGCATGCCTTCTTTTATTTTGATTCATGTAAGATCTTCCTTTTCATAGGCAATGCCAACACTAGCTCCTAAGTCTATTCTAATGATTCCTTCTTTCTCTATCTTGGGTTCTGCTTATTTGATGGGACAAATAGTGGTGATTGCTAAAGAAGAACTCATACTTCTTCAACATCTTGGTTAGTAGATTTTTGATAAAAAAAAACCCTATTCTATTCATGAGAATATCTACCACTTATAAGAGTCTTAATCAAGAAACTTCAAGGAAGACTATGATTTAGTATAGGCTATAGTTTCATCATCTTTGCATCCAATTCTTGAGGATGCTCCAAAAGTTGTCAAAGATCTAGAGCTACTCTTAAAAGAATTTAAGTGTGCCATATGCCTAGCTAATTATTTGGAGATCCATGAATGGTATCTTAAAATTGATAATAATTAGCTTAAGGTAATTAGTTTTATTCTTTCCTCTTCCCATTTTCCCTTTTTATTCATAAATCATTGATGATTGATCGATTTAGATGGATATGTTGAACATCCAACTCAAGAGGAAGGAGGAATCAGTGGCTATAGCAAGAAGTACCAAAAAATAAATCAAACAATTATGTGATGGATTAGTGGGATGCAAGATGGTGCTTAGCAAGAAGGATGCCACTAATCAAGAATGGGAAGCACAACTGAAGATAGTCATAGATCTCCTTGACTTGTTCAACTGTAACAAATGATCACTATTGTTTTCTTTATTTCTTCTATTTCACGTCTTCCCCATTCTTGTATTCCACTTCTTCCCTTTTTGTAGCATCTTACCTTACATATATTCTACTTGGATATACTTCTATTACATAATAATAAAAAATAAAATAATATTGTTCTTTCACTTTGGCTCCTAAATCATGATTTTCTTTGATACCAAATGTGACCTCCCATTTCCAGATGTCATAAAAACACTATCACTTAATTTATTTAATTCATCATTTTCTTAAATAATATAATGGAAATAACATAAATACTTAATATTATGGAATAGGAAAGAAAAATAGAAAAATTTTATTAATAGGAGAGACTACTATAACATTCTTTAGGTTATCTTCCCATGCCACTTAAGACTTAAAGGTAATCTAACACTACCACCACAGTTAGGCTATCCAAATAAAAGGGCGATTAGTCCCTTCTTATCCCACCTCACCTAGCTCTCATCACTTTTCTTTCTAGGCTTTGCAATTCCATGTTGGCATGACCTCTAAACTTAGCCTTAAATGGCATGGATCAAACCCATTCTCAAGGAATACATGAAAAATTGTAACTCATCATAACAAGGCACCTCTTCATTTCAAGGTTAATTACATTATTATAATCTGTTTCCACCCTTAACAAGGTATGGGATGTTACACATATAATATCTTTCATGCTATTAAACACAATGATATACATGAGTGTTCTTAGCAATCCACTTAACATCATCCTTGAAGCTTATAACTATATTGTAGTATAATTTGTATGATATATTCCATTGGTCCAAAACTAGTATGACCTCTATCATTAATATTCTTCCTAGGGAGGGCATTGATAAATTATCTAGAAATATTTGTGCAATATTTATTTTACTTTTATTCAAATCAAGTGTATATTTTAGTATTGTGTGCATAGGTTGTGAGCATAAAAAATGGAAGATAGTACTAAGAGGCCACCAAAGATCTCTAATAATGCACTAGAAAGCTGAAGGAATTTTCTCATCTTTGAGCATTTAGAGGATTAGATCCTTTCACTGGCTATGTTGGCTTATCACTAAGATAAACAAGGAAGGTGGAGAAATGCTTATCATTGGTTTTCTAAGGACTTAGTTATGGTTGCACCAAATGATCTTATTGATGCCTTGATTAACATGGGGCTAAAGGATGAACTTATAGTGTACAAGGCTCATGAGCCTATGTTTAATGATTATGAGCCTCTTTATGTGTAAGATATTTGGCGTCAAGTGGCAAAAGAAGAGGCTAGCCACAACTTCTCATATGCTCATTCACATAATAAGAAAAAAGGAAAAGGGCAAGCCCACCATTAAGATTCCTAGTGAAATAACTTCATCCTAAGATATCTCAACATGATGGTCTTCTTTCCAAGTTCCATCATTTGTATTTTTCTAGACCTATCATTGCTAATGTCAATTCTTATTTCATTAGATGATTACCATGAGTTGAGGAAATATATATACATTTTAAGAAAGCATGTTCATGATAGTAGAACCAAATAAGTTAAGATAACTAATATAGCAACATACAAAGTGTATATCAATGATGATTTCTGTACTATCAGAAATCGTTGGTGTAAGGCTGGAAGAAAACGTATGCTTAAAGATCTCTGTAGAGATACAACAGACCCTGCCTTTGCGTGAGGGAAAGTAGAAAATAAATGAAGGAAAAGTGCCTTGGATGGTCTGCATGAAGATCAAACAAGGACTTCCCCTAGCGTACGCAATGGAAGTGCGCCGGGTTATTGTAAAAAAATGCAAATGTAAATGTGGACAAGTGCAAACAAGGTGTAAACAGCATAAACTGAAAATAATGTAAACTGTAAATATGATTGGAAAAAATGTAACTCTTTGTATTGATTGAAAATTACAAAGAAGTGCACCAGTCAGAATGTAGTTGCAGAATGATTGCAAGGCAGACATTTAGCCCTGATGTGAATGGATGCTGGGGAATACAAGTTTCTGGTTGCAGGTTTTGCAGTATGACAAAGATTTCCCTTGCTCAGCATGACCAATTTTGATGCCTAGCATATGAAATGTTGTCTGGAATGTTCAGCATACAAAGTGTAGAACTTCGTGATTAAATTTTCAAACCTCAATCTAGTGGAAAATTAGGGTATTTATACAGTTTTGATGCGTGGGATGTGGATTTGTGTGAAGATCCATGGTTGCAAGGTGATAAAACATAAGATCAGGTGATAGGTGTGTGCATTGAACATATGCACAAAATTTTATAATGTACAGCATGTAGTGTGACCAATATTTCTTATGTTGACATGTGTAATCCACAACGTAAGAGTTTGATACGCTGAAAAATGCAAAATGTACAAAGAATGTTAAAGTACAAGAGTGGATATGGATGTCTACAGATCTATGCTATTTTTACTTTACCAAGGCCTCCAGCGTGCATGGATTTGGCTCTGATGTGTGTGTAGCCTATTCTAGCATCAGCGTCTAGCATCCAACATCTCGCGTATGAAAGTGTTTACACTGGGTTTACGCTGCTGGAAGTATCTCAACGTGACTAACAGCGTATGACCTGAAAACAATGCATTTTGAACCCATTTTTGACCTGTGAGACCCATTTTTAGAGTGGATCTACATTCCATGGGTCATGAGGATTCTGTGTGCCAAATTTGGGCTGCTTTGGATGTCATTTTGGCCCTATTTTAGTTGATGACGCTGGGCATTACGCTGTGCAGCATCTAAAAATGTAACCACAACATCAGTAAGTGTTTCTACCCTATTTTGAGCTCATTTTTGTATGCTGATGCTTGCTTGATGTTTCTTGACTACTTCTTGCTCTCCAAGGTGGCTTGTGTGCATATTTTAACTCTGTTTAGCTGCCATTTTGGGCATTTTTAGTTTGGTCACGCTGTGGTTATGCTGTTCAGCGTCTGAAAAAGTAACCCCAGCATCACCAAGTTAAAATGGCATATTTGAGGCCCAAATTTTGATTTTATGGAGGTAGAGAGTTGTTGAGGTCCTTGATGAAGGTCATGTAGGGTTCTTGTGCTTGATTTTTGCTTCTTTTGGCTCAGTTTTGGGGCTCCAAAAGTTGGTGACGCTGATCCTTACGCTGTGCAGCGTCTGAAAAGTAACCCAAGCGTCACCAAGTCAAAATGGCATATCTCAGGCCCAAATTTTAATTTTCTAGAGGCTGGGAGTTGTTGGGGACCTTGATGAAGGTCATGGGTGGTCCTTGTGCTTGATTTAAGCTTGTTTTGGCTCAATTTTGGGGCTCCAAAAGTTGGTGACGCTGATCCTTACGCTGTGTAGCGTTTGAAAAGTAACCCCAACGTCACCAAGCCAAAATGGCATATTTGAGGCCCACATTTTAGTTTTTTAGAGGTTGGGAGTTGTTGGGGACCTTGGTGAAGTTCATGGGGGGTAATTGTGCTTGATTTTTGCCTATTTTGGCTTAGTTTCAAGGCTCCAAAAGTTGGTGACACTGATCCTTACGCTATGCAGTGTAAGCCAGCATGAAAAAACTGTAGCTAGCCCAAACCAAGCATTTTGAGCCCAACAATTTTGATTCTAGATGCCAAAAGTTGGTGAAATTTCCTATGGGCCCTGGGGGAACCTTGCTTGTTGAATCGTGAAGCATCGGGGGGTGTTTTGGAGTCCTCCAAGTTTGGTCATGCCGTACTCATGCCTGCACAGCTGCATGACTTAGCTTGAATCTTGTTTGAAAGTGCTAGGCCAAAATTTTGTGGTGTTTTTATTAGCCCCTCTTTATTGACACCTAGAGGAATCTACCCAAGAGGCTTTAACAAAGAAGTGCAAAACACCACTAGCAACTAGGTATCAAGCATTGTTCTTTAGCACTTGGCCAGATGTCATCTCACCATGTTTAGAAGTATATGGGATCGGGAAATGAGGTTTTGAGATGTAGAGGGAGAAGGTTTGTAACTATGAGATTAGGGATTGATGAAGGGATGGTTTGTTTTAACCACAGGAAGAGGAATGTTCTTTTGTGAACACATCATGTTGGTCCTTGTCAATAGCTAGTATCTAGCGAACTTGGGACCAAGACATGGGATGTGCATCCTTTGGAGGAACGAGACTCTTGTATCCTATTAAGAGAACTTGTTGTCACAACCAAAGCCACATGGTGAGGTGGTGTGTTCTTTGGAGAAATAGGACCCTTGTTGAGTGTCAAAGGGAACCTGTTGTCCAATAGGCAAAGCCATATGGTGGAATGCAACATGATTTTTTGAGACATGAGTGTTTTCTTCCAAGAAAAGTACCTTCCTGCCTAGGGCTTGTATGGGAAGTGCCAAGGGTCTTGTGATGGATTTTTCTCTTTTATTTTTTATATTTTTTTTATTATTTTTTCAACAGAGCTCTCTTTCAATGTTATACTCGTGCTCGTGTGCTTGTATCTGTTTCATGTGTTGTGTTGTGTGTTGCAACTACGTTGAGAGTTATAGTGTGCAACCATGTGTTCAGAGTTTTGGGATGACTAGGATGTATATGGGAAATGTAACTGAACAAGGTAGAGAGAACATGATAGAGAATAAAGGATTTTTGGGGAATTGGGAATGTACTTGTGAATGGTTTGATTAACCTAGTTACATGCATTAGGAATAATGTGGTACCTCGTCACTGTGATGGAGTGCATGTGTGTATGAACATCTTTGAGTGTCATCTTGCAAACACAACTCCAAGAAGACAAGGAAACCACAAGTGAATGATTTAGCTTAACACTTTAAACATGGATGCGATCAATGTGATGGAGACACTATGTGTAACCGTAGGCAAGAAAAATCAAGCAGCAACAATGTTGTCAGAGTCCATGTGAGGAATTTATGTAGCAGGTTGATGAAGACATGCCATTTGATTACAACAATGGATTTGTAGGCCAGTGAAGAAGTTGCTAGTTTATAGTTTTGGTAGATTATCATGGGTTAGTTTTACGTCATAACCTGTTGGACGTTGCTAGTTTAGCATCATAGGAGATAGTGCAATTCTAGTTTATAGTCGTGGCAGACTATGCAGAGGCGAGCTATTTTATAGTCCTAGTGGACTCTATCAGATGAGAGTGTTTTAACATTCTAAATGATCTACGATATTAGTTTTAATTCATGATGCCAGGACTGCTCTGTGGTATCAGTTTATCGTCATGATTCCAGGACAAAGTGTGGATGCATGCACATATGTCAAGGTGATCCTACAAAAGAAGAAACTAGAGAACACAATGTCAAGTAGTAAATGCTAAAAACAGAACCTAAATACATAAGAAAAATAGAAAAAAATGCAAAAAGTGGTAGTTAGGGCAGGCTATGCATGGTAGTTTAAAGCCATGCCGGGCCATGTGTTTGTTTAAGGCCTTTTCGGGCCATAGGCTAGTTTAAGGACTTTTTGGGCCACATGTAAATGTGTAAGCCAGTATAATGCAAGTGAAGGTAATGTATGCATTATGAATAAAGGTGAAGAGTGGGTGGAGATCAGATGTGTTTTTAGCCATAGGGGAGCCTTGATCATATGGTTGTTTCCTAGCTGGACGTGGTCTAGGAGGCATGCTAGGTTTTGGCTGCTCTGGAAGGCTTTCAATTTTTACCACTCATTCGGTTGTTTTAGCTCTGGGTGTTGTGCTTGTTGCCATGGGTGTTCCATCGAGAGACTCTTCTTTCAAGACTTTTGACATGTCTATGTTGTGGATGGCTTGAAAGGGAATGTTATCGCCATGTATGATGATTTGTCCACCTTTGTATGGAAGGCAGATTTCTTGATGTATTGGTAAGGAAACGGCCCATTGTTGGGCTAACCAAGGTTTGCCAAGAATCATGTTGAAACTTGGCATTTTTTGATGATAGTGAATTCCATGCTAGTGGGGAATTATTCTCCTACCACAAAGGCTAAGTTGATTGTGCCCTTAACTATGACATGTGATCCGTTGAAGGATTTTAAACACGTGGTTTTCATTGGGATGATCTCATCTACAATGCCTAGTTTGTCGATGACGGAGTATAAAGCCACGTTTTTTGTCACACCATCATCAACGTGCACTCTATCAATGGTACATTGCTTAACACGTACACTGATCGACAATGGAGCTGTTGTGACCTCCCCTCATTTGGGGTTTACATTAACTACATCATTGCGGAAGGTTAAGGTGTTTGAACCTAATCCTTGTGGTGTGTGCTGCAAAATCATTGCACAAATGGATTTCTCATTTGTGGGGATGTCCTCCATAATAGGAATGGATGCTAACTTTTGAGCCAAGGTTTTACGGTGAATGGTTGAAGTCATGACCAAGTCGTACAAGCTCATCGTTGTGTTCTTCTATTTGAGCATTTGTTGTACCTAGGCTAGTAAAGCTACAAAGTCTATGTTGTTAGTCATTTTGTTGGCTTTGGCTTCCTTCGTGTGGGTTGAGGGATAGGCCTATTGAGTAGAGGGCTTGGGCCTAGTTTTCTTGAGATTAGGGGCAGGGGCCCCAACATTTGATTGTTGCTTGCTTCGTGTGGCTTTTGTTTTAGCTGTGGATGTTGTTCGTTGTTCATTTTTCCTCTTCTGCTACCATTTGGTAGGCTTACCTATGTTGTTGGTAAGGTTGACTCTTGAGGGAGAAGAGGTTGAGACATTTCCTACGATTGCACTATGGGTAGGTGAGGGGCCATCGCATGCTGGAACCTTTATGACAAATGGTATTTTGGGAGGAGTCATTGGTGTTTGACTAGCTTGTTGTGGCACCTTGATGAAAAAAGGTTTCTTTGCCATTATGGTCGGTGCATCATGCCAATTTAACATCTTAGTGGATGATTGCGGTGGTACTTTGACCATGAAAGGTTTTACAGGTGCTCGAGGAGGCACTTGGATGACAATGGAAGGTCTCTTGCTCATAGAGGTAAAGGGGATCGTTGCCTTCCTGAGAGGCATACGGATCATGAAAGGTTGTCGCACAAGTTTGGTCTTGCTTCCTATGCTAATGGAGTTTATGACATAGGGGGCATCATCTATCCTAGGTTGACTCAAGGTGTTGATGCTGAGTTGGCCCGGTTCTATCATTATCTGAAGATCATCCTGTAAGGCATGACAGTTATCAATATTGTGACCTGACATCTGGTGGTAGTGACAGAATTGATCTAATTTGAAGTGTCATGGGACTGGGGGCTTGTTTAATGCTACTAAGGTGGGGTTCCTTAGTAGCTCGCATTACTTATCATGTCTTTAGTGGGCATTCTCTTCCACTTGTTTGTATTGGATTTTCCTGATTTTGAGGAGTTTCTCTAGTAGTTCAGATGGTCGCGTGGGTAGCAGCATATACTTAGAGTGATCCTTCTACTGAAATTTGGGCCTTGGGGTGGCCCCTATCATTACAAGTGGGTTGGTACTAGTGTTTGTTGTTTTTGTGCTTGAGTCTATAGTTTTCATTATTTTCTATTCTTTGGTAATGTGTTGGTTCTTGTAAGCCACATAGGCAAGATCATTGCTGGTTTGTGCAGCTTGTTCTATGTTCTTGATCTATGTGAACAATTGGCTTAATGTTTGAGCACGTAGGTAGTACAAATTTGACTTAACAAATTCATTCACGGCTCCCTTCAGAATTGTAAGAAAATACGTTTAAGGGATGGTCTCATGAAGTTTGTTAAGGGCTGCACTCCATCATTGAATGAACCTCTACACAGGCTCTAGTGGTGCTTGTTTCACCTATATCAGAGTGTCTAGTGTGGCCTCAGGCTTGAGGTTGTACTTAAACCGGGTGATGCATTGATGTAACAGATCCTCTAGAGAGGATATGGAGTTATGTGGCAGGGCTCGGTACCAGTCTAAGGCACTGTTCATTAGGGACATGGAAAAAATGCATAGGATTGAATGGGGCCAAGCTTGAAGGAATAGGGTCTCTGATCAGAATGTTACCAAGTGAGCATTCGAGTCTCCCTTCCCCTTGTACCTGGTTAATTTTGGGAGTGTGATTCCCTTGGGTAAAGCTAACGGTCGCATTGAAGAGCTAATTGGATCATCATGGTAGAAGTCTAGTACTTTAACTGCTTCAGTGTTGGTAGTTCTGAGGTGCTTTACCTTGTAAGCTAATGCTTGCATCCATTGATTTGCTTCTGCCCACTCTTGAGCAGTAGGAAGATTAGTTGGTTGGAGAGATTGTTGGGTTCTCATTTGTTACTGTGGAGTAATGTTCAGAGTTGTGGTGGTGGGGTGTGGCACATTGAAGTGAGTGGGTTGTTGAATAAGGGATATGGTTCCTTGACTAGCCACAAACTATGAAGTGACAGCCTAGATGTGTGGAGCTGAAGTGATGAAAGGGGCCCCTTTTGTTTTCACGTGCGGTATGTACTGGGTGGAGGTGGGTATGGGTAATCTCTGTTGGGATACCAGTGCTTGTGTGCTCGTTGACACTTGGTGAGGGGTCGTCTATCCCATGCAAGGGTTGACTGATGGGTTCATGTAGGCATGGGGAGTGAGGGTGTAATATGAATCCTTATGTTGAGATTATGCTATGAGGTCATCTTCCTCATCTTGGTTTTGGGGATCCTCAGTATGTCATCCTAAGTTTTGGCTCCTTTCCATAAGGAGTTGGGAGATGAGTCAGTGATGGGGCTTAGAAAAGGGGATGATATCATATATAGAGGGAGTGAATTAATGACCCCCATGTATATGCACTCGAAGTTTCATTTTTCCTCCTATTCTATGGTGTCAAGGGGAAGTTTGGCCCGAATCTTCAGACAAATAAAGTTGTACTATTCCTGTGTGAGGATTACGAAGGTGCGAGTATTAGAGTTCTCAGATGACTGCATGGTGATGTATGACAGGGCAATGTACAGGCTGGCTAATAAGTGTTGAGTGTATTTCAGGCTAAGTGTGCAGTGTGTGCAGCGTATGGTCAGGGTTGAGTGTGCAGCGTGTGTAAAACTGTAGCATGTGAAATCTACAGCGTGTGAAATTTAAGTTGCCAAAAATTTTCTAAGTGTCGAGCGTAAGAAATTTTTTTTTAAGTGTCTAGCATAAGAAAAACTTTTCTAAGTGTCTAACATACGGAAAAATTTTCTAAGTGTCCAGCGTAAGAAAAAATTTTCTAAGTGTACAACATAAGAACCTAGCAACGTAAGAAAAAAGTTTCTAAGTGTAAAAATGACAACGTATGAACTGCAGTGTATGAAGTGCAGCATATGATGTCAAGGGAAGTGTACAAGGAGTTTCAAAAGGTGTAGTGGATAATTAATGTGCATAGCGTATAAGGTAGTATGAGGAGCAACGTGACCAATGTTAGCTTGACCAACGTCAACGTGACCAACTTCAGCTTGACCAACGTCAATGTGACCAACATCAGCGTGACCAATGTTAGCTCGACCAATGTTAGCATGACCAACGTCAGCTTGACCAACGTCACTGTGACCAACGTTAGCATGATCAACGTCAGCGTGACCACCATCTGGGTAAGAAAACTAAGTGTTGGACGCTTTGATTTAAGCAGGAACGTGCTTTGAAAACTCTGAAACAACGTCTAGACTAGAACATAGGATTTATTAGTAGGAAATAGTTCTTGAACGCTGGGAACAAGGCAGAGTGGGAATCCTGGCAATGGAAGAAATGTGTGAACACTAGATCTAGGATGCTAAGAGGTGGATCTAATAGAGAAAGGGCCCTTATTCTAGCACCATTTTACTATTCTATCCAAAATTTGTCGACGTAATGCTGGAATAAAACAAACATCTAAAGATCTTCAGAGAGATATCGTAGACCCTTCCTTCATGCGACGACAATCTAGAAATAAACAAAGGTAGAGTTCCTTGGATGGTTTACAGACAGATCAAATAAGGACTTCCCCTACCGTATGAAATGGCAATGCACCAGGTTATTGTAAACAAACATAAAAAAATTCAAACGTAAATATGGACAAGCGCAAATAAGGTGTAAATAGTGTAAACAGAAAATAATGTAAATTGTAAATATGATTGGTAAAAATGTAACTTTTTGTATTGATTGAAAATTACAAAGAAGTGCACTGGTCAGAATGTAGTTGCAGAATGATTGCAAGGTAGACGTTTAGCCCCGATGTGAATGGATGCTGAGGAATATAGGTTTCTGGTTGTAGGTTCTACAGTATGACCAAGATTTCCCTTGCTCAGCATGACCAAGTCTAATGCCCATCATATGAAATGTTGCTTGGAATTTTTAGTGTACAAAGCGTACAGCTCCATGGTTAAATTTTCCAACCTCAATCTAGTGAAAAATCAAGGTATTTATACGGTTTTGATGCGTGGGATACAGATATATGTGAAGATCCATGGATGTAGGGTGAGAAAACTTCAGATCAATTGACAGGTGCTTGCATTGATCAAATGCATGAAATGTTATAATGTACAGCATGTAGTGTGACCAAGATCTCTTACGTTGACATGTGTAATCCACAACATAAGAGCCTGATACGCTGAAAAATGCAAAATGTACAAAGAATGTTAAAGTACAAGAGTGGATCTGGATGTTTGGCCTCTGGATCTGCAGATCTGTGCTATTTTTTCTCTGCCAAGGGTTTCATCATGCATGGATCTAGCTCTGATGTGTGTGCAACCTATTCTAGTGTTAGCGTCTAGCATCTAGTGTCCAACTTCCAGCGTATAAAAGTATTTACGCATGGTTTACGCTGCTAGAAGCATGTCAGCGTGACTAACAACATATGACCTAAAAATAGTGAATTTTGAATCTTTTTTGACCTATGAGACCTATCTTTAGAGTGCATTTGCATGCCATGGGTCATGAGGGTTCTGTGTGCCAAATTTTGGCTGATTTGGAACTCGTTTTGGCCCTGTTTTATTTGATGATGCTGGGCATTACGCTGTGCAGCGTCTAAAAAGGTAACCCCAGCGTCACCAAGTGTTTCTACCCTATTTTTAGCTCATTTATATACATTGATGCCTATTTCATGTTTCCTAATTAATTCCTACTCTCTAGGGTATCTTGAGTGAAAATTTTGACTCTGTTTGGCTGCCATTTTAGGCCTATTTAGTTTGGTCACGCTGTGGTTATGTTGTTCAGCGTATGAAAAAGTAACCCCAGCGTCACCAAGTCAAAATGACATATTTTAGGCTAAAATTTGGATTTTATGGAGGCTGGAAGTCATTGGAGACCTTGGTGAAGGTTATGGAGTTTCCCTGTGCTTTATTTTGGCCTATTTTAACATAGTTTCAAGGCTCAAAAAGTTGGTGATGTTGATCCTTACGTTGTGCAGCGTTTGAAAAGTAACCCTAGCGTCACCAAGCCAAAATGGCACATTTGAGGCCCAAATTTTGATTTCATGGAGGCGAGGAGTTGTTGGGGACCTTGGTGAAGGTCATGTAGGGTCCTTGTGCTCAATTTCATCCTGTTTTGGCTCAGTTTCGGGGCTCCAAAAGTTGGTGACGCTGATCCTTACACTGTGCAGCGTATGAAAAGTACCCCAAGCGTCACCAAGTCAAAATGGAATATTTCAGGCTTAAATTTTAATTTTCTAGATGTTGTAAGTTGTTGGGGACCTTGGTGAAGGTTATGGGGGATCCTTGTGCTTGATTTCAGCTTGTTTTGGCTCATTTTTAGGGCTCCAAAAGTTGGTAATGCTGATCCTTACGCTGTGTAGTGTAAGCCAGCGTAACCAATGTGTAGCTAGCCTGAACGAAGCATTTTGACCCCAAACATTTTGATTCTAGATGTTCGAAGTTGGTGCAGTAGCTTGTGGACCCTGAGGGAACGTTTCCTATTGAACTGTGAAGCATTTTGGGGTGTTTCGGAGGCCTCCAAGTTTGGTCATGTCATACTCATGCTCGAGCAGCTACATGACTTAGCTTGAGTCTTGTATGAAAGTGCTAGGCCAAAATTTTGTGGTGTTTTCAATTTCTAATTCCATGTGCAAGCCTTTGAAAATTATTGCTATCTCCAAAGAATTTTGAGCACTTGGTAGAAGTTACAATTGTTTTTCCACATCTTCATTTAACATGTGAAAACCATATGTAAACTCCTACCTCCTTAATTAATTCAAAGATCGATAAATAGTGAAAATATTATACAGTAAATTTTAAACCTATTTCTAAATTTCAAAGATTTGGAAGAAGATGACTAGATGAAGACAAGAAGCCTATAAGCCTCTTGACATCACCATAGAAAGATACATGAAAACTCTTACCACTATCTAAATAATGGTTTTAGCAAAAGGAAGTAGTTAATGGATATTGTAGAAGATCTATGGTAGAAATACCTTGGCCATTCATACTATATAGGTGGTGCTTATCTATATACTATGCAATAGTACCAATAGTTGCAAGCTCAAAATCCTTGGGATGTATCTCCATGAAATATTTCAACTTCAATGCAATAATAGATAACACCTTCACCTAATACTTACTTCTATAATGCACAAGTAGGTACTTATCAAATCTCAATGATGGTACCTCAAGAATAGATTCTTGCTTCTAGCAATCCTAGCAACCAAGCTTCCTAGAAACAACAATAATATCTTCTACTTGCTATTCCCATGTAAGGTGGGATAACTAGTCAACATTAATCAAGGAAAGTCAAATCATGTAACATTGCCTATGGCAATGACCCTAATTCCATTCATTCATCTAGAAAATAATACTAGTCATCTATTAATTTGGTTTTAGAGGAAAGTTCAAGGTTCCATAGTAGGAAATTTTACCACAAGTGCAAACATGAGAGTCAAAGGTCTGGGTATGTGTCCTTCTCTCCACCTTGCATAGAGGAAAATCATTCAAATTCAATAAAATTCCACACTCATGAGGTCTTAATTAGAATTCTTGCCATAATTCAACTATAATATCTATATCATGAATGAGTTTTATTTTTATGTCCAATGGAGAGAGCATAGTGAAACCTACTGGTGATGTTGTTACCATCTCTATATCTATGATGATCATGCATGTAGTTAAAGAATGATTTTTATCCAAAAAAAATCATATCCTAGAATTTTCATAATGAAGATTCAAATTAGTAAAAAAAGATCATTTTCTAGCTTTTATTTACTCTAATTCAGGAGTCAATCTCATCTCATTGTAGCAATACATTGACTAGGGGCTTCCTCCTCTCAAATGTAAAAATATTTTAGTGTAGCTGGTAGACCAATCGTATGCATACCCTATGAGGAATGTATGTAATGTACTCACTTTTGATATAATTTGGTTATATTCCACTGATTTCTAGTGCTTAGATTAGAAGATAATACGGAAGATAACCTTCTTGTTGTAATGGAAAGAGCCTAGTTAAGCACTATAAATGGCAAGTTGGTTTTCCAAGATCTCCATCTTGAGATTGATATGAGGGATGGGACTAGAAGGATGAACTACAAGGTAATATCCTATGCTCATTCCTAGTCCTACTACACCATGTCCATAACCTATTCAAACAATCTAGATTAAGCATATTTTGGGAAATACATGGTGCACTGTAATAAATAGCTTTCACCTCTAAGCATTTTGTCACTTAATTTACCACTTAGATTCTTTTCAAATGATAGGCATGGATCAGTTGTGGTAGAGAAATCCTTCAAGATATGTGTGAGAGTGTTAAATGGGTTCAATGTGGAGCTTTGATTGATGGAATGTCTATGCAACAATATTCATCCATCCACTTTTCTTCAATCGATCACTAGTGAACTAAGCTCATATTCAGTGGGAAGTAAGAACTTACATGGTGAGTTGTGAAGCTAGTGCTACTAGAACCATGGGTAGCTGGTTAGTCCATACCTTAGGGTGTGAGCTCCAAATCCATAGAAGAGTACCTAATCACTCATATGAAAAGGATGTGTTACCAAGGATCCTTGTGATCATTGGATGGGTCTAATCAGTATGATTGTTCAAGGTTCACATGGTGGCTTGCCTGACCAACATTGTTAGAAGAGATTTTTTGATTTCATGAATATGTGCATACCATGTTGTTAGGGATGAATTCTCATGTTCATCCAAGTAATAGACTCTAGGTGATGATATTTCATTGTAATCATTTCCATGATTCCAATGTCTTACAAAAAATCACTTCCCATGAAAAAAAAAAAAAAGAAATGTATAGAATGAAAAAGATGATGATGAAAAGAAAAGAAAATTCGAGAAAAAATAGAAAACAATGATGTAAACAAAAATATACTTGCAAGCTTATTGATTGTATAAATTGATATGTTCACCATCCAAACCAATCTCATAGTTGTTCATACCAAAGTCAAACTAGTGGTTGAACCCAGACCTATATATAACCTTCCTTATGTTCAATCCATTTCCCAAATCATTTGACTTCCAATAATGTTGTAGTCGAAGATAATATCTTATTCATCCCTACCCATGGCCATGAAAGCCCGAAAGCCTCTTTCTTCATGAACCATGGTAATGTCAGTTGCCTCTTTGATCTAAGTTTCTGATCATTTATTCTATGAGTCAATAATCTTCATTCTTAACCTAAGCCTTAAAAAAATTTAAGCCTAAAAAATTTTATATTAATGATAATGGTATTGTGCTTTTTTGGTGATGTGATCTCACTGGCACAACTAAGGAAATTGATGAAACATTTCTATTAGAGAAAAATTTGAGAAGCCTATTATGCATACATGCATGGATGGAAGAAAACTAAACTAGAATATTGAATTTTAGATGTTTGGTGGTATGTTTTCTTAACCATTTCTAGCATGGATACATGTCTTCCATTTTACAAAATCATTAAAATAAAACTATTTTTCTTTTTTTTATTAACCAAAGCCTACCTTTTTCAACCCCAGCTTCCCAAAAGTTAGTGAGACATGAATGAAGATAGACACCATGGGTTTTCATCCTAGGGAAATAATGCCTAGTGTGGAAGAAGAGGGGTACCACCTATCCCTATCCCACAGTACCCATCTAACCTAAGTTTGACTCTAAAGTAGGCCCTAAAGTTTGAATCCATTCAATATTCTCTAATAATCCTGGAACCTCACCAAACCAAGACCTTGGGATTTGGTTTTTTCATAATGAGTAAGGCTTCATCCATGAAAATCCTCTCATCCTAATAGTGGATAAATAGGGGAAAGCCAAAAGTAATCTAAATTGACTACATAGTAGCCATTTTTCAAAGCCTAGTGACCCCTAGACCTAGCCGAAACCCTCTGGAGCTCTCGAAAACTCCAAAAGTGTTGAAATATGGCACATAACTATCATCCCCCTCTCATCCCATGCTAGGACTATTCCAACATGAGTTGGGAATGAGATTTTAATACAATTTCTACTACTAATGCTGCCCTAACACAAGTAGGGTATGATTTAGATACTAATGAAGAACTATAAAAATCTCCTAAAAAAACATGTAGATCTAACATTCATCACATAACTAATAAATAAAAATCTCAAAACGATGTTAGATCATGTGTTCAATACTTAGGAATTGAAGGACAAATAAGTATTTAAGACATATTCACAACCTTTATCTGAATTATGAAAAAAAATATTTATCATTAAATAATAATTTATAAGATCATAAAATCAAGGAATACCGAACTCAAAGATACAACATTGGTTAAAATGATGATGCAGCAACCTCTCGGTGCTACACCGCATATCATGTTGACTACTACGTTGTGTTATGCTGCATAGCGTAGCATAGCATAGCAAGGATGCAAAACAAGAGAATGCCCCAAGAATGAATTCAGCAGGTTTGAAGGCTTTCTAGCATGGAAGACAAAGTTGTAGTTGCTTGCCTAACTAGGCATCAGAAAAATGCTCTTGGCTTCTAGGCAAGACTTCTTTCAAGACTGGTGGCTACGCTATGCAATGCTATGTAGCGTAGCATAGTGTAGCATGTAGTTACTTATGCTACACCAACACACTGGACAACATAAGTAATGCAACATCAAGATGTCTTCAGTTAGCTCCAAAACTTGTTGGAAATGATCTTTCTCACCCTGGCACCTCTTTGGTAAATAAAATCATTAAGCTTGATTCATTTTTCATACCTTTGGTCAGTCCCCAAAATTGTCCCTATGCTTAACCCTTCTCACAAGAGTAGGGAAGACATAGTGTTCGAGCATAGGCTCCATTTTTCTTTCATTGATGGTATGCTTTCTAGATTTTGGCACATGCAATTTTAGTAGTATGGTCATAGCGTAACAAGGTTTACATCTAGTATCACACACCTACATAGCACAACCATCTTTGCACCTTGTGGGGCCCAGGACACATGGCATCCAGACCACATTTTTCTCCTACTCCTCACCCTATAAATACCCTGGTGAACAATTCTCAAAGGGTTGGATTTTTGCGTAGTTGGCTCTTGAGTTGGCTTTTGGAGAGAATAGTGGGCATTCTTAGCATTCTGGTTAGCTTTGATCTTTCTGGTTACCTTTAGACATCCTTTTGCGGGTTTAGCATTTTGGCATATTGGCAAGTAGATTGGCAAGTAGAAGAATCCTGAACAGTAGCTTACTAACTATAGTTTAGGGACCTGTGACCATATTTCTTTGTGCAAGCTATGGCTCTCCAGTGTTGCATGTCCAATTGTACATCCTCCAACAAAACAATCAGATCCTTGATTTTGGGGCAGTGCATTTCCTCACCCAAATCCACTTCACTCTTTGTTCATTAGCATCATTTTTTTCATGATTTTTTCATTGTTTTACATTGGTTAATTATCTCTTCACTTGCATACCTCATTTCCAAAAAAACCATTTACGAAAGGTTAAGTTACACCAATTAAGTTCCTGTTTGATCAACTAGACCATTTAGGGCACCCTGTTTTCATTTCTCTCTAGCACGGCCCTTGCACAGATCTAGGGTTAAACTGTATGCCCAGCAACCTCTCAGTGCTCTAGCCACCAATGTTTTTGATCCCAAAAATTTTTGGTGCTAGAGGGAGGGCCATTTTTAATTCCATTTCTACATCTTGTAAGTAATCATGCACATTTTTTATACACTGTCACCTACTAGCATAGGCATGACATTGTTACGATTGTATATGCATCGTGTGATGCAGACTAGTCGCAACGACGATTCCTTTGGAACCTGGTAGGAAGAAAAGCCTATGATTGCTTATTGATTTCTATCTTTCTCATTTGGGATTTCCTTTTAATCACACAAAATGATTCCCGCAACCACTACCATTTCCACCTTGAACCTTGAGATTCTTTTCTCAGCTCAAAACACCATCAGTGCCAATCGACTTCTTAGCCTAGTGCTGGTGCCATGTTAGTCTCTTAGGCTCCGACACCTATCACCTGAGTTCTTGGAACAAGACAGAAAGCACTATCACTTCCTCTACACAAAGATCCAAGAAAATATGCCCTTGGATCGCCAATAACTTGAAGACAAACATAAGTTCAAGTTCCTTCGTTAGAATAGGAGGGAATTTATCCCTACCCCTAACGTTAGCATCCACCTGACGGACATGTATCAATGGATCTTGGACTAGATAATACAAGTCAATAATTCTAGGGAGTGAGTTATGGCATCCCATTATGATGAGGTGTTCTAGGATGGATAGGAAGACCTGGATTCCCATTCCAAGGATGATGGCCAAACCTACCCTATGGTTATCCCTCCCACCACAGTCTTTTGGTCAAACCCACTCTTTGCTTCTACCCCCTTTGTGATTACCAAGACTTTGCCACAACCTATACTTTCATTAGCTATGGGCAGCCATCTTGTATCCTTAGCACACAAACACACTACCCCTTCAGTTTCATTCCCAAGCACTCTCCCTCATCACTTTGACCCGTCATCGTACCATGCGCCAGTCAAAGCGAAATTGCCATATGTGCACACCATGCCTATGTCATAGTCGCATGGATTTCCTACTCCCATTACATCATCTACACCTATCCCATCATCAGTGGTAGGCCCATCCCCAACTGCGTGGTGGACCCCAACCACTTCTCTCCCTATTGCGTAATCCTCCCAGATGTCACATTACGTTCACCACCAAGCTTACCAAGTCCTACAAGAGGTACACCCAAGTGTGAGGCTGTGGTCTACCCCATCAGTCATGAAAACTACCAACCCCATGGTTCCACCAGTTCCTTCCCCAGCAATAGCATCACCAATCGAGTGGTGGATGACCCAAGAAGCACCATTCATAGGAGTAGCACCAACAGTGCCCCCCATGGGCCAAGCTATTGCCCTTCCACTGCAACCTCCATCAGCACATATGATAGCTACTCATGCAGCCCATCAGTCATCTACAATGCCATTAAGTTTGTACCAAGCATTCCAGCTTATCTAGATCGTCACTGAAGAGATTAAACATCTCAAAGTTGCTAGTTCTGACATGGTTCAAGTCATGGATTTCTACCATGACGACCCCATCAGCTCAGCCGTCCCCATGCTCACGTTACCCCTTGGGATGTCACTCCCACAATTTACAAAATATAACAAGAAGGGTGATCCCAACACACATTTAGTTACATTTAGATCTAAATCTCTTTTGTTGCAACAGTGGCTGCACACTATTATTTTCCTCTTTCGCATGTCTTTGATAGGCAAAGCTCTAGATTGGTACCATGCGCTTCCACACGCCTCCATCTCAACTCTAGGAGGAGCTACTGATTCAAGTCATGATCCACTTCAAGTATAACTTGAAGCTAGAAGTCATGCTGGATCAGCTGATGAGCATCAAGCAAGACCCACTAGAGTTGGTGCAAAAATTTATACAGTGGTGGAGCACTACCATGAATGAAATATGTGAGCCTATCACCAAAGCCAAATTGTTGGCCATATTCAAGGGGGTAGTAAATGATTTTATTAAATAAAAGCTTTACTACATAGCCCTGAGCTCCCTCAGTTAAGATTTCATTCAAACTATGTCACATACAAGAACACGTACCTCAAAGACCCAGCCTATGTCACATATAAGAACACGTATGTCAAAAAGGACAAAGAGAAGGGTAAGGCTGTAATAACTATGGTGGCCACTATAACTAACAAGACCAAACCCAATATCAACAACAAAAATAACAAAAAGTTAGCCACAATATCAGCTAACGTGATTTCTAGCTCAAGTAACTCTACTCAACCCTCAACATCGACACCTGCAGCATCAACCTAGCCAAAGCACAACTTTGAGTGCAAGGATCACTCAAAGTACACACCATTGCCCATTAAGCCTTTAGAACTCCTTAAGAAATTTATAGGAACTAGATGTCTGCAACATAAATGGATGTTGGAGGAGGAAACCAAAAGTCATCAATGGTATTGCAAACGTCTTAGAAACCCCTCCTTGGCCATGCCCAACGAGCCACCAATTCCTAAGAACTTTAGGCTGGAATGGTTCTATGACTACCATCAACTATTCAGTCATGATACGGACTATTGCATGGCATTGAAAGATGATCTAGTGGATGATCAATCAGGGAAAGTTAGTATTGAATGAAAGTATTCCTGTTCACCCTGAAAACCAATCCATGCACGTTTACAAGGACCTCCTCAATGCCAACAATGTGGGGTATACCATCAACACGATTGGCATTGACAGTAACCCATAACCACCACAATAACCGTTCATGGTACATGTGCCCCAATGTAGCGTGGCAACACCAACAATAGCAAAAAGGATGCCACAACAACCATTTGTCCTTAAGGTTCCCCCTTAGACATTTGCCCCTACATCCTTCGTACTCAAAGCTACACCACTGCCCATGCCAATAGCATAGGCACCATTCATCATTAGGATGCCAAAACATTTGAGTTCCTCTAACACACAATGCCAAGCAATGAAAGCAACACCATAGCCTCCCCATTCAAAAAAATGGGAAGAGCATTTTGCTGACAATATGGCTAGGGAATGTACTACCTTAGGGCCTCCAAAGCCTACCCCCTTGCCCTCAGTGCTTATGGTTCCCTCATCATCAACAACTGATAATGTCACATAGAAGCAATCACCATCATCTCGTTCAAGAAAGCAAAACCCTCAACCTGAAGCTCCCATTCGTCGGGAGATCCATCTCCTAGGACAAATGGAGGAGAAAAAGGGTAATAGGCAAGATGGTGGAAAGAATCTATTCAATGCCCTCACCCAAGTTAAACAGGCTCTGAAATAGAAAAATACAACTTTGAGCCTGTATGACTTGGTAATGACTTCTACTACGCATCACGAGGCCATGGTTTGCATGTTAACATCCATACCAGTTGATGAAAACATGCTAGTAGAGGAGGAAGTGATTCATGCTATTATGCTTTCCTCTATAGTTGAGGAACCATTTCCATCTTAGTTAACATTTCATGATGAGTCCATTAAGGATGACCCTGAAAAGGGTTAGCTCACAACGACACCTATGTTCATCACAATTCAATTTGGACAACACAAGATTCGAAGGGTACATGTTGATGACGAGGCCACTACTAATGTCATCCCTTTTTCCACAGTGGACAAATTGGGCTTGGTCGATCAAATCAAGCCCACAATGACATCTTGCTTAAAATCATTTTAAGAAAGCACATGTGCTAGTAAAAGGAACTGTTCATATTAACTTTGTGGCAAGGGACCAGTTCCCCACAAGCATAGTATTCATAGTGATGGAGGAGATGTGTGGGTTCAACCTGATCCTAGGAAGATCATGGTTGTCCCAATTGAGGGTTACTTCCTCTCCAATACACCAGGAGATTCACTTACCCTATGCGGGAGGGGAAGTGGTGATTCATGGCGATGAAGTGGCTCCTTGAGCCATAAACAATGTAGGAATGGAGCATCAGAGATCAAAATCTCTGAAGACCGAAATCCCTTTCAAACTGAAGGACCTAAACAAGTTGAAACTGGTTCAAATGTAGAAGAAACATGGGCTGAGCTACCCTTTCAGATAGTAGACAATGACATAAAGGAGTACAATAACAAGGCCCCTTGCCCATATGCATCACTAAGCCCACAATGGGTTAGGAAGTAGCTACGAGAATGATCATTGCTTGTGTTAGCATAACTACTTCACAACTTCCACCATGATTACTGCTTACATTAATGATACATCCACTACTCACATTGTTTGGTTTGCATTCATCATTTATGCTAACTTCTTCCTCATTGTTTACATTGTTCACATTACTTCCATTGTTTGCATTGCACCACGACTTGCTAAGGCCTAAAACTAGCAAAGAAAAAAACATTTATCACTAATGAATGGTCTAAAATGGCCTTAAACTATTAGCATAAGCTTGAGATGGCCTTAAACTATTGTTATGATCCAAAATGACCTAAAACTAAAAGAAGAAGCTCCCAAGGAGCTTAAAAAAACAAAGAATAAAAATAAATATAACACATGAGCCAAAATGGAATAAATCTCTTCGCATTAAATTCTTCATTTAATATCAATCAATAATATTTACAAAATATTTTTGTAAATTCAAAGATAAGAATAAAAATTCTTGCATCTTCAAAAATATTTACAAAATATGCTATGTGTCTTCGCTCGCACCACCATCCCTGGCGTCATTGGGTCTTTTGTTTTTGTTTGGATCCTACGTAAAAAAATAAAATAAAATAATCAATCAAAGCTACAATAAAGGCTTTTATAAAATAAACTATCACACCATAAGAGGTGACTAACCCGAGATGGCCCTGTGTTTAGTTCAATGGGTATCTAATCCATGCCAGTTGGGAGACGTTGCAGGATCTCTTTCTTAGTGAGGTTAGCCCAGTTCCTATCTCCTAGATCAATGCTTGTTGCAACCTTTTGCTTTTCTATAGTTATCCATATGGGTGACCCTAGAGAAAATGTGGTAGTGGTGGTCTCACCTATAGGTAGAGTCATCTCCGTTTGGGAGATTCATTGAATGTTACCTATTGCATGAACCTTTCATAAGCCCTGGAAGCACCAATAATGTTAAGGAATAGCTCATGGGTATGCAACTTGACCGAGGCATCCCAGTATTTTTTACATTAGGTGGAAAACTCCATTTTATACATATGTTTGTGGTTTTTCTATGCTTTCCTCCACTCGTAAACCTTTGTGCTATAATCCTTCCAGTCTTGGTTCTTCTAAGCTAGAAAGTCCATTTGCATAAGTTGTTCAATTATTTCACATGTGGCTTCATTGTTTCTTTGCACACATGTCCAATATTTGTGTAGTAGATGATGGCCATACACCAACTACCATCATGAGTGTCCTGGGCCAATAGGAATTCATTCTTGGATTGGAAATCCCCCACCTTAGGGTTAGATTGGCCTTCTCCCTCTCAAGTTTTTGCACCCATTTCCAAAGTTCTTCATTTACATGCCTACACTCCCATAGAGAGCATGCCGAGTAGAATTCACATTTACTTGCTTCATTGTATATGTGATGAGGTACTTCAGTTACCTCTAAATAGAAATTCGGGTATGCCATTGACCTCAACCACCTACTTGGGGTCCCACTTGAGGTGAGCGACTACTAATCGCACACAGAAGGGCATTAGTCACAGTGACATAGTCAGATTGTAACAATGTAGAGAGTCTAGCATAGCAACTTTAACTTAACAATTTCTAGATTGGTCTACCTCAGATGGTCGATCATGTCATCGACCACCCGCTCCATAAAAGTGAATTTGTCTGGGGTCTCAGTCCATGGTTGGAGCTGGATCAAAGAAGGGCCAAAAGTATCAATAGTAGTTTTTGCTACACAATAAAACGTGTTAGCCACGGTGGAGAGGACTACAAAAAAGCTAATGAACAATGTAAATGACAGTGTAACACTCCTACCCAGCAAACCCTCAGGGGGTGATAGTGGGGGGGGGGGGGGGGGGGCCNAATAAGCGGTCAAACTTACTAGCATCAAATTGGAGCCCCTCTCTTTCTAGTTGATCCAAAAGTTTAGTAGCATCATCAACACTCATATGCCCCTCCGATATTGAACCACACTTGGCAAAAGGATCATTAACAAGGGCCTCTCCTCGATCGGTAAGGGCCTCTTCTTGATCCGCAGAGGCCTCTTCCTCATTGGCAGGGGCCTCTTCCTCATTGGTAGGTGCCCCTTCTTCATCAGCTAGGGTCGTTTCTTCTATGGTTGGGGCCTCTTCATTTTCATCATTCACCCCTATTCCAGGGGATAGAACCTCCTCCTCCCCTTCTTCTTCTCTTTCCTCTACTAATAAAACATAATTAGAGTATGCAAGATACACCAAATTGGAATAGATGCTACACCATGCAACACTACTTAGCGTAGCATAGCGTAGCGAGCGTTAACTAAATAGTTAAACACACCTACCAATTGGGGGTTTCAATCTATGAATTTTGAGTCATAGCTTCTTCCCCCTCTCTTCATTTGTACGGGGAGGCTCTTTGGCAGTATGAGACTTCTTACATTGCAACCTAGTCATCACCATTTCTACAATGAGGCATTCTTCCCTTGTCATGTTGCTTGTGTTAATGGGGGTGCCTCTCCCATGCTGTCCTAGGCACGAAGGGGGTGTGCCACCCGATCCCTTTTAGTTATCAAAAAAGATTCTCCAGTAGCCTCCAAGGGATCTTGGGATCTTGTGGTATGAAAAACCTAGCAAATCCATGGTTTGGAAATCTAACTATAGTCTTGTTGCACCCATATGTCATTCTCACGGACTACTAAGAATTCCACAAAATGTCACAGGTAGGCTACAAAGAAGATGTAGTGCACGTTGAAATGAGACTCGAGCTTCTTGCAAAGCCTAACCATTTCAATGCACAAGCCTTTAGAAAGGTATTGAGCTTAGTTGTAGTGAGTCCTTTCTTCCATGACATCTCTCATTAACCAAGCCTACTCCACTCCAAGGATTTTCCCTTCGGAGAGTAGCTTGGGGAAGGCACAGGCATGGAAGATAGGGTAAATCATTTTAGCCACCTTTAGCCTAACCTTCTTAATGTAGATCCTCTTTCTGTCCTTAGCCGTCCCTAGCCAGTCCTTGATGTCTCCCTGATGGTTCACATATTTCTTAAATTTTTCTCCTATAGGAAGACCATCATAAGGGACACCAAAAAGATCTAAAAATAGTTGGTCATCAACTTCAAACACCACCCTTACACTATGAACACATGTATGGAAGCGGTCAGCCTTCTTGGTGAAGGAATTGGCTAAGGAAAGCATTGGAAACTGGGACATTTGGATTTATAGCCAAAAATAAGTCCATGAGCTCAGCCTTCTAAAGGTTGTGGACAATGGTGGTTGGGGCCCCATTGCAGAGCCAATGCTAAGTCTCCTTCACCTCTCTGTACTTGAAGAAGAAGTTGGTTTCATTACTCCCAAAGGTGATCACAGTGACCTCTTGGGATTCTGTCACCATTGTAACAGTTTGCAAAACAAAAAAGAAAAAGTTAAAGAAAAAAAGAAAATCATGAAAGAAAACCATTGCTTGAACATATAACAACAAATCCATGGCTTAGTGTAGTAGGTTTAAATGGTGTATGGAATGGTGGGAGTTCCACTAGCATGTCTTCAATGGTAAGTGGTCTAAGGGATGTCCACTCCCAATCCAACCAACCGACTTCCTTACACTTTCCATAAAATTTACAATACTGGGTTGTGTAGGTTTTAAACTCAAGCCCAAGTTTTTCTATTACACTATCATGCACATTCCTAGTAGAGGAGAACTCCTGCAAGGTCGTTTGTGCCAATGCTAAGGCATCTGTGTCACCATGAAGACCACTCCTATCAATATAAAACTTGAAAATACACAAAAATGTAGTTAACACCTCTATCTAGCGTAACATAGATTATAAAAAATTTTAATATACCTCTACAAAACTCACCCACTAGCATAGTAAATAGTTCTAGGTGGGTTCTAAAAATAAGTGCCCATGTGATAGGCAACGTACAATGTGTTATATAAGTGATAGCATTTGTACTTGGGCATGTCCTAGATCTAACTTAAGTGCCTCAAACCTCTAAGGCACTTGTTGGAACCTTCTGGACCTTTGCCTCTGATCGCCCTATCAACCATAAACTTTAGAATGCCTCGGTTTGCCCTGAGAAATAGTGTTTCTATAATTGCAGTTGCTATCTTGGCTGACAAGTGTGACCACACGATCACACTAAAATGGAAGAGGAGGAACTGTAAGAAATCCCATGCGCCCTTTCGAAACCAAACTGCCTACTACCCCACACATGCATGGGGAGGAGGAACATTGGCCACAACTTCACTAAGGCAACAAAAGACTCCTACCACCTCAAGGAGAATCAAGACAAGTCTAAACATGACCTTGCATGACAAAGCATCAAACGTTAGCATTGTGTTTAAGTGAGGTTTACACGTAGCATAGCATAACCATCTGTTTACAAGTAGTATAACATAATCTTCTATTTACATGTAGTGTAGATGATCTTCTGACTGCAAATTTCCATTTTAGCATGAACCAAGGAGTCCCCAGTGAACAAAGGTAAATATTGCATGCAGCATAGTAAAAAGAGTTGGGAGTAGCATAACATAATGACCAAGTCTAGCATAACATAACAACAGTGGGCACACACCACGATGCGATAGTCTCAGGTTACATGAGAGAATGCAAAAGACATACCTAACACAGCAAAACATAACAGCCAATACATTCACATAAGCGTGATGGTTGCATCCCACGTAGTGTAACAAGATGAATATGCCACACGCAATGTAATGAATAATAAGCAAAGCATTGTAGGCAGTGTTGTGGCATGGCAGATTTGGCAATGTAATGAATTTAACGATGTAGCAACACTACATGTTTGACAACATAGCAGTATGAAAAATTGCTAACATAATGGACTAAGGGCCCCACTGCATAAGCAAAGTAGCATAAGAACAATGAACTGATGGTCTAACCTCACAGACATGAGAGAATTCATAGTGCCCCTACCATCCCAACCCTACCATGTCACATGAAACCGCTCATGCTACACTACGCTAAACATGTGTCACATTGCCATAAAAATTTTTGCAAATGACTAAACCCATCTAAGGGCAACATGCTATCCCAAGCATATGTTATGTTGCCCAAAATCGCCCAAACCCTTGTGAAAAGGTAGTCACCATTCTTAACAATGTTAGCCAAGGCGATATTGCATGTAGGCGTAGCATAGCATCCATACAGCCATTGTGGCCAACTAGCGACAACAACGGTGTAGCGGCCAAAATAGTAGCAGTGAATGCAAACTTCACTACAATAACAGTAACATTATTCTGATTTGACTCATCACCTAAAGAAAATAAGGATAGTTTAGTGACTTACTGAGCTGATGGAGTCTCTTGTCACACGTTGACGCATGCCTTGGATAGGTGTCCTAGAGTGTCCTTAACCATTTCTACCTTTGCAAGTCCTTAATGCTTACGTTTGCCTTTGGATGCCATTTTCTTGCTCGTGAATTATCTCTACCAACTACTACACTACACTTGTTCACGCTCTCTCTCTATGTGATCATGCTATGCTCTGAGTATGGGCTCTAGGCTCTAACAATGAAAAGAACAAGTTTACCAAGGGGTAAACTCCTATTTATAGCCGACGTAGTGAAAAAATTGTCATTTTTGTATCCTGAGTAATGCAGGATGCCCCTGTAGCATAATTCTACTATAGAAAAATCCTATTTTAGCGTAACACTCATTGGCAGCATAGAAAGTGGGCCCATCAAATTTTGCACGATTAATGGTCTACTAAGACCTTACACTGGAAATTTTGACTTACATGGGATGCTAACCTATAATGTAGCCTAATGATGATTCACCATGACCTTAAACTAGAAATTTTTGCATTCATTTCATGTCTTAGACCAAGTTTGGCAATGTTATGGTCTGGTACGACCTTAAACTAGAAAAGTTAATGCCCTTTGCATTTTCAAACCCGTTAACGGTCTGCTCAGACCTTAAACTAGCAATTCTAATGTACATGTCGTACATGATTACAGTCCACTAAGACCTTAAATTGACAACTTGCAAATTTACATAATACTTTATGATTGTCTCATTTTGTATTATTACTTTACATGTTGTTGCTATAAACAGGTATCAGATGACTTTGTATTTTTTCTTATTGTGGTAGGTTTAACAAAAATGGCCATGCACGGTGATCTTTAGTCACTTTTAACCTTGGTAGGTCCTCATGGAAACCTTATAAGATACCTAAACTTAGAATCAATAAACTCGGAATCATCTACTAACAACACCGTAGCATCCTTGGAAACATCCCTAGATTGGCTTGAACATCTAGTCTAAGCCTTAGACTTAGAGGATGAGGATGTGACTAAGGACCCTCTCATTGAAATGCCTATAACTACATCCAGGGGGGAAATAAAGACATTAAAACTTAGCTCTTTCCTAGATCCAAAAATGAAAAACAACATATCTAGGGTTCTCTAAGACAATGTTAAAGTTTTTTTGTGGTCCTATGATGGCAATGTTAAAGTGTTTTTGTGGCTCATACAACATAACATTGTCTTATACCCATGTATCAAGGAAATCAAGAAAAAAGCTCAAAAAATTAAATTAGAAATTTCATTAGTTGTACGTGATGAAATTAGCAAGCTGTATTAAGTCAGTTTCATCCACGCGGGCAATTACTTGGAGTGGGTGTTGAACATCATTGTGGTTTCTAAGAAAATAAGAGGTATACAAATTTGTATAGAATTTTGAGATCTAAACAAGGCAAGGATCAAAGATGACTTCCCATTACCAAGTATTGATCAACTTATTGTCACTACAGCTAGTCATGCTTTATTGTCCTTTATGGATGGGTTCTCAAGTTACAACCAGATCTGCATCAACCTAGAGCATCAGTTAACAACTACTTTCATGACCCCTTGGGAAACCTTTTGTTACACCATGATGTCTTTTGGAGTCAAAAATGCCAGAGCAACCTATCAATGTGCCATGCGACTATCTCTTGGAGAGACTAAACGGTTAGGTGGATGAGATAGCAGTCAAGTCTAAGGGAGCTATTGATCATCCCAATAATATAGATGTAGTCCTCAAGCATTGTCACAAGCATGAATTGCATCTCAAGCCAAGGAAATGTGTTTTCGGAGTTAAAACTAGGTGCATGCTAGTATTTTTAATATCAGAAGTTGGAATATGAGTGGACCCTAACAAAGTTTAACCTAGCATTGTATTTTTAATATCGTTAACCTAGCATTTCTTACCAACCTAAAAGAATTATGCGGGTTGCAAGGTAGAATACAGTTTATCGGAAGATTTATAGCAAGGTTGACCAACAAGTTACACCCCATGCAACACTTGCTAAACAAGGGGATCCACTTCAAGTGGATAGAACAATGTCAATAAGCCTTCGATAACTTAAAGAAAGAGCTTTTGCACCTCACAACTATTTACCCACCATAAAGGGATAAGCCTTTTTACATCTACCTTGCCACCTCTAACACATCTATTGCAACATTGCTATGTCAAAAGAAAGATGAAGGCTCTAAAATCCTGGTTTATTACTTGAGCCATGCAGTAATAGCTTATGAGGGAAAGTAAAATGAAGTAGAAAGAAATTTTCTCACCCTAGTCTTTGCACTAAAAAAATGGAGACATTACCTCTTCCACAACAAAGTTAATATCATATGCAAGAGTAACATACTTAGGGATATCACAAATAATTTATATGGGTGTAGTAGGATAGCCTGATGGAAAGCCATAATGGTGGAATTCAATTTGAACTATGTTGCCCAATCATCAACAAAGGGACAAACAATAGCTACACAGCTCTCAACTTCACCCATTGATGATCAAGCAATGATAGAACTGGTGTTCCCCGATGAACATGTCAACAACATCAATCCTGTTCCATTACACTTCGAAGCCACTTTGCATTTTAATGGTGCCTCAACTACATGAGGTGGTAGTGTTGTTGCCTTCATTGCATTCCCCTTTGGGGATATTCAACTTTTTTCTTACCATTTTAAATTCCTTTGTACGAACAATGTAGCTGAGTACGAAGGACTCCTTACGGGCCTCCTGGTAGCTCGGGAACTAGAGATCCAACATTTGGTAGTCCAAGGAAATTCCCAACTCATTGTTAACTAAATTACCAAAGTCTATGCCTATAAAGCTTCACACTTACAACCTTATTATGACTTGGCCAAAAGTTTGCTAAAATAGTTTACAACGATAGACATCCAACATGTGCCTCGTAATGAGAACATCGTAGCAGATGCCTTAGCCACATTAGCATTGAATATGCCACCGCATCTATTTGCAACTTTGCTTGCTTCAATAATAGAAGGCATTGATCCCATCATCCAAGTGGCATACATTGTAGCTATCAATACTACTGATATCCAAGAGTGGTACGCTAACGTTAAATCCTATCTTCAACACAGTGAACCCCCACATGGCTTGACATCCTCTTAGAAGGATGAAATTCACAAGTGATCCCAACAATATGTCCTTATAGGAGATAACACCCTATATAAATCCTCCTTTGATGGGATATTGCTAACTTACATTAGTGGAAAAGAAGCACAGAAAATTGTTAATGAAATCCATGAGGGACTATGTGGAGGACACATAGCACTTAGGGCTATGGTAGCAAAAATCAAATGCCTAGGGTACTACTGGCCTTACATTGAATAAGATTGCCTTGCCAAATTTAGGACATTTGATACATGCCAATGCCATGAAAATATTATATATGTATCGCCTACTAAGTTGCACCCCACACAGATTACATGGCCATTCCAACGCTGGGGACTAGATATCATAGGACCCATCACAACTAAGTCTTCTGTAGGTCATAGCTTCATCATCACCGCAACTAAATATTTCACAAAGTGCGTAGAGGCTATCCCCCTTAGGAAGACTACATCTCAATAGGTTTGCCACTTTATCTTGGATAACATAGTAACAAGGTTTGGTCTTCCCATGACTATTGTGATAGAAAATGGGCAACAGTTTAGTAGCACGGAAACCAAAACCTTCTGCAACAACCTTGGCATCAAGAAATACTTTTCATCACCATAATACCTATAGGAAAATGTTCAGGTTGAGGCCAACAAGTCCATGATTAACTTGCTCAAAAGGATGCTTAGTAGCAACAAGAGGCGATGGCATGAACGAATCCTCTACATGTTATGGGCTTACCATACGATGTGTAGAACAACCACCGGTAAGACTCCCTACAGCCTTGTTTAGAAGTCTAAAGTAGTGTTACCTATTAAATTGCAGGTACCATCACTTCAGATGATTCTTTCAAACATCGTGAACAAAGCTCAAAATAGCAAGTCAAGGATCATTGACCTTGACTCTGTAGAGGAGGAGCGTACCCAAACACTTGATCGCATTGAATGGTACTAGGACAAGCAGTGGTGAAAGCACCATTGCAATATACATCAATGACCAATTAAAAAGGAGGACATAATCCTCAAAGATATTCATGAACATGTGAACAAGTTCTCAGCAAATTGGGAAGGTCCATTCATAGTCACGAAAGCCTATGAAAATGGGGCCTTCAAACTGGCCAATATGGATGGCAAAGAGTTTGCAAATCCCATAAACCACTTGTACCTCAAGCCATACTACATCTGATATGAAAGCAAGGTAAGCACAATAGTATTCTATGACTATAAATTGGCACAAACTATCCGCTACGATGTAAAACTAGCAAAGAATGTCCCCTATGATGTAAAACTGCCACAGATAGTCCACTATAACTATAAACTAGTACAACATGTCCTTGGGCTATGACATAAAACTAGCACCCACAGTACGGTCCACTACAACCTTAAACTATCCCATCCACTTTCTGCAACCACCTTAAACTAGCCCATCCACTATCCACTATGATGATAAACTAGCACAGTGGTCTGCTAGGACCTTAAACTAGCACAACGGTCTACTAGGACCTTTAACTAGCACATCACGGTTTTCTAGGACCTTAAACCAGTACATCTGATAGTCTACCAAGACTTTAAACTGGGTTCATAGTATAATGTTCTTAGCTCGCGTCCATGACCCTACAAACAAGTGAGCATGCAGAATTCCAACTTTCTAGATAACACAGGGTGGGATGTTACAATTCTAGAATGCAGTTCACGTTGCTAAAGAACACCCTCTAGAACATATGCAATCCCATCATCCCTAGCATCTCGCTGATCCCCCAGATATTTCATTTAACATCTTATTGACCTTCTGGAGCTACCACTACTGTAGCCAGTCATCTTGGCAGTAGCTCCTATCATTAGCACTTGTTTCTAGAGTCCCAGCACTATTGTGGCCCAACCACAGAGTTTCTATCCTCCAGCCCTCACCATCATCTGAGTCTATGAGTCTAGTTATTAGGCCTCTCACTGTGCAGTTGGACTGCATGATGTTTACCTTGGATGGGGAATCCTAAGCACTCGCATCACCACAACTCCTAACCTCTTCAAAGTCAACCTTTTCAATCTACCGCAACCAGAACCACTGCTGGCCTTACTGCTTTGGACATCGCATGCCTCAGCAAAAATTCTCACTACTCCAGTAGTGTCTAAAGCAAGAAGAACTTTTCCCTCACTTCATTTCATGATTACATTTTCTTGGTTTTATCCCTGTTGAGTTTGTAGGGTATAGGTCAAGATGGCGTTGCTCAGATATGCAGTTCACCAAGAGAGCAGAGCACTACATCATTCTGAAGTGATCATTTTGATTGGCTTGGCTACTTGGGAGTTCACATCTCACCCTCCCTTTTAACCCTCTTGACCTCACTTCTTATACCTATAGTTTTTCACACCTCTTTTACAGGCTTCCCTGATGCATATAAAGCCCTTCCACATGCCCAACTACCAAGTCCATGGTGCACGTAATGCAACTTGTTGCATTGGAAGCATCTGTAGGCAATTCAAAGCCCCACATGGATGTAATAAAACTCATCTCAAGGATTAAACACCTATCCTACAACAACAATATTTTTTGCAAGTGAACATGGCTAAACAACAAAAAAATGAAGACAAGTGCCCAAAACAAATGGCATGATAGTTGTTTCACAACAACCATCTCTAAACACTTAGAAGAAAGTTCAAAAGACACCAAGGAAAGATGCCCCTATACGCTAAATTCCTAACAAGCACTCCAACAAGGGATCACACTATGTTACATCTCTTCCTTCCCCAAACCTATTTTTCCAAATCCCTCTTTTGCCCCTTTTACTTACCTAACCATCCTAGCACTTCTAAGCATAGCAAAGTGACATTTGAGCAAGCATTGGAGAGTAATGTTAGAATTCTATTTTTCATGGTGTTTCATATTCTTTATTGATGTCTCTTAGGAAGATCCTCTAGATGTCAGCAAAGAGGGGTCATTTAAACATCATAAAATTTCAGGACCTTGATGCTTTAGCAAAGTCTTGGAATTTGGGAAAAGGACTTCCACAAGTAAAGTGTCATGATGGGCCATTAGGATAGTGTAGGCACTGAGGGTAGACTATACAGTATGGTAATTTTTCTATCTCCAAGGCTGATAGGCCTACTAGACTCTCTAGCCTACCCAGCTAGATAATTGGCCCAGCAAACAGTCTACCTAGGGACCATGCTAGGAGTTGTTGAAAGTGTTCAGGATGAGCTAAACAGTTTGGCAAGTTTTATAATGGGGAAATATGCTACACTACTTTACACCGTGCAATGTAGCAAGCCTTGAAGAGACTAATCATATTTCCAAGATACAAGTTGATAATAAGTCAATCTTCCAAAGCATCTACCCTGTTCCATGTCTAAAGCATGAGTGATATGGTGCAACAGAATGTGGAAAATTTTATCAAGCATTATCTCAATTTGAGTGCTACGTTGTGGTACACTACATAGTGTAGTATAGTGTAGCGGGGATATAATTTGATAAAGCTCCTATGTGGATAGCTTTGATGGAGTAAAAGCACTTGCCCTTGCTTCAACCATTAAGCAAGCTTGCTTTGCTGACACACCAGGACATAACAAACATCCTATGACGAAATGTTTGCAAAACATGTCAAGATTTTCCCAACATGGGGTGCTACGCTATGGTATGCTATGCAACGTAGCACAACATAGCAAGGATAGAAAGCAAAAAGGCCCATCTGCCAAGTGGTTCCATTTAGAGAATTGCACCTAGCAACGCTTCGGCCTCTAAAACTGGTTGTCCCACTTAGCCCTCAGGCCTCAAGCAAAGTTTCCAGATAAAAAATTGCAGATTAAACAAGGATGCATGTCACGTTGATTGCTATGCTTTGCTACACCACATAGCATAGAATAGTGTAGCAAGGATGCAAAACAACAAAATGCCCCAAGAATGTCCGAAGGCTTTCTAGCATGGAAGACAAAGTTGCAATTTCCTGCCTAACTAGCCATTAGACAGATTCTCTTAGCTTCTAAGAAAGACTTCTTTCAAGACTGGTGGCTACACTATGCAATGCTACGTAGCATAGAATAGTGTAGCATGCAGTTACTTATGCTACGCCAACACAATAAGTAGTGTAAGTAATGCAATATCAAGATGTCTTCATCTAGCTCCAAAACTTGTTGGTAATGATCTTTCTCACCCTGGCACCTCTTTGATGGATAAAATTAGTAAGATTGATTCATTTTTCATACCCTTTGTCAATCCCCAAAATTATTCCTATGCTTGACCTTGCTCACAAGAGTAGCAAAGACATAGTCCTAGAGCATAGGCTCCATTTTGATTTCATTAATGGTCTACTTTCTGGATTTTCGCACATGCAATTTTAGTAGTATGGTCACAGCGTAACAAGGTTCACATCCAGCATCACACACCTACATAGCACAACCATGTTTGCACCTTGTGTGGCCTAGGACACATGGCATCTAGACCATGTTTTTCTCATACTCCTCGCCCTATAAATACACCAGCGAACAATGCTTAAAGGGTTGGCTTCTTGCATAGTTGTCTTTTGAGTTGGATTTTGGAGAGCATAGTGGGCATTCTTAGCATTCTAGTTAGCTTTGAGCTTTCTGGCTAGCATTAGGCATCCTTTTGCGGGTTTAGCATTTTGGCATCGTTGCAAGCAGATTGGCAAGTAGAAGAATCCTGAACAGCAACTTACCGACTATAGTTCAAGGACCTGTGACCATACTACTCTGTGCAAGCTATGCCTCTCCATTGTTGCATGTTCAGTTATACATATTCCAATAAAACAAATATCATATCCTCATTTTTTGGGTGATGCATTTCCTCACCCAAATCTATTTCACTCTTTGTTCATTATCATCTTATTTTGCATCATTTTTTCATTGTTCTACGTTGGTTAATTATCACTTCACTTGCATACCTCATTTCCAAAAGAAAACATTTACAAAAGGTTAAGTTACACTAATTAAGTCCATGTCTGATCGACCAGATCATTCAGGGCAACCCATTTCCATTTCTCTCCAGCACAGCCCTTGCATGGATTTGAGGTTAACCTATACACCCCACAACCTCTTGGTGTTCCAACCACTGACGTTTTTGGTCACAAAAATGGTGGCTATGGTTGAGGCATATGTGTCATGTAATGAGATGATTAGATTATTTGAATTTAATTTATTTTTTGGTATGTGTTATTTTAATAAAAATATTTAAGACATGATTTTACCAGCTTTTTGGAACTGTACATGACTTGAGTAAGACTCTATGGTAGTTTTCTTTATTTATGATTCCATTTGATTTTTTGGATATTTTCCATTAAAACCCCCACATTTCATTCATTTGGGTACTTTTGACATCTATTTTACTTATACATGAAAGCATTACTGGGTTAGAGACTTATGGCAATTTTGTGGAGATTTGTTGATTCATATGTATGCATGATTTTTTTCATGCATTTACTTCTCAAACCTATGATTTCCTTTCATATTTTTGCTTCTTAATTTCAAGTAAGATATCCTAGCATTTTCTCTTATTTATTATACTTCTCAAGTTATTCTACATTTTTAGTATCAATGCATTTTTCTTGAATTTGATGATCCATTTGTAGTTAATTTTTTATATTGTCTTTTTCTTTGCATGTATGACAACATCTGATTTTTATGCATTGATGCAAGATGTATTCTATAAAAATTACTATTTTGATGGTTTTCTAAAAATTAGGGTTTTGTGAAAATTTGATGTTTCATTCATTTTAGAATTACGAATTATACAAATGTCTATTATTTTGATGTTGTTATATTTTTCATATCTCAAATATAGATAGGTTTTGTTAATTTCTTTGGATTCCAAGTTTTTATCATTTTATAGGTTTTTCTTCTCTTCTTAGGATTTAGACGCTTGTTGTATATTTTGAAAATTCTATATGTTTTTTTTCATACTTTAAGGTTTATTACTATCCTCTATGTCATTGATGTCTTGTTAATAGTATCCCTGATCTCTTTCAAAACATTTAGAGATTGTTTCAAGTCATTTTCCCTTGCCTTGGTTTCCATGCCAAATTTATGAATCAATCAAAAATTATGGTTAGTTCATGATTTTCTACCATAAGGTATGGTGAGTTCATGGTTGATCCTAACTTTGTTTTATGCATTTTCAATCTCTATTTCTAGAAAATATATAATCATATGGATCATAGTTAACTTGCAGTCATTCACCATGAGTCATGGTGAGGTCATGGTCAAGTCGCTTGACTTGTTTTTATCATTTCATGTAATTTAGATGTTGGAATTCATTTCAACACATTTAGAGATCTTACAATGTTGTTTAATATTATTTGATTAGCCTTGAGCATGTTGGATTATCAAGATTAATCTTAGAGCTTATTGTTGAACTTTATTGAAAATTTTGATCATTTGGACATATTGGTTCATTTGTGTATCCTTCAAACATTAATATTTAATTTCTACATATTGGACATTCATATGTTTGTTGTTTTTAAGAAACTATCATTGAGTTGTATGGTTAGTTAGAGATAAGTTCATTGGAGATGTTTCGTATTTGATCCTCACTAGCATGCATTAATATGACTCTCACTATAGGCCCCATCCTATAGAAGAGGGCGATTCTAAACTTATTGATCCCTTCTTTGATGTCTCCAGATTACTGAGGGTGAGTCTTGGGTGATGCTTTAACATCGATAGTTTAGTTTGAGACTAATAAATATATCCATGGCCATGGTAGTTTGACATTTAGTTGATTTGGATAGTTTGATTTAGCTAAGAACTCATCAAAATAATTTATACATACATTAAAACTAAGTGTGGTGCATGCTAGCCTCTTTATTTGAAGGTTAATGGGTTAGAGTGGATAAATCATTTGGTCAATTCTTGTTTAATTTTCTAGATCCTTAATTATGGTGTAATCCATGATGTTTGATGTATCTTGTGCTCTATAGACATGTGTTTACAGGTCAGTATTCCTTTGTCTTGCCTACCATGAGACTTGTCCTTAGATCAACTGAAGTAGGTGCCAAGGTTTTTCACTTAGTTAATATTGACTCCATATTTTATTTTTAGGTCCCTAAGGCTAGGTGGAGTAAGAAGACTTCATGCCTTTTGCTATTTATTTTTTAGATATTATGCATATTTAATTTCTAATTGTTATAATTTTATTCTATACCATGTTATGATATTTTTTTAAGTTAGATACTATTTCTTTAATAAGGTTCAATTATTTGGATCCTAGATATTTTATGTATTGTTGGATATGCTTATTTTTTATGTTACTAGATATTTTATGGCTATGCATTAATTTTTAAACCTATATATTTTATTTTGTCTTTCAAACATATTAAGATATATTCAATTCTAATATCTATTATTTATGATATTATGTTTTACTATTACAATATAGGTCTCTTTTCCTATTAATATATCATTTTTCTTAGCCACAACTTCATTGTATTTATGTTTTCTTCCTCATTACTACATTAGATTATTTTCATTTTATTCCTTTCTTACCATGCATGACCAATTGGTTTTGTAGGGGCTTTATAGCTAATGTAATGCTCTCCATCATAAGATTTGGAAGAATGGTGTCACATATTCCTTGCTCAATATATTTCCAAGTCATGGAATTTTCTTAAAAAAATAGCTTCATCATTTCATAGGTGGACTTTGTAATAGAATCAACAAGACCCTTGGGATCTATGCCCAAGGAAGATTATCAAAATTGAGAGCATAATGAACACAAAGACAATTAAATAAGTGGCTAAAAGGAAGAGGAACTTCAAAAGAGGGAATGCATAAAATAGTACAACCAGGACCCAACTCTTCATATGAAGGAGGTTGATATATGCAATCTAGAAGAAGAGAAATCACTAGAGAAGATAGTGAAGTGAAAGATATTTCTAATAACAAAATCTATCCTTGAAATTTCATCCAAGATTGACAAACTATGGAACTACATGAATGCATGATTTCAGTCTACCATGAAGATCATGTAGGAGAAAGTGAAGTAGGAAAGAATGAAAGAGTAGAAAAGAAAAATAAGAAAGGATGTTCCGTCAATTGGATGCTAAGAAACATTGATGCTAACCTTGTAAGTAGAGACCTTTCCTTGGAGATTTCCAAGGAAAATGAACATGGTATTATGGGAAAAAAACACATTCCATGCATCACATATAGTAATATAGGGTGCAACTACATGTAGAAAGTATGGAGCATTAAGCAAAGAGATATTCCAATTGGTAGTAAGGTTGCTAAAGAAATGTGTCTAAAATAATGCCTATATGTAGTAGCCATTAAGTGATAAGAAACCCAATGTATAATATTAAATGATAGCTACAAATCTTAAATATGCATGAAACTAACAAAAATAATAACCAATTCTTACATGAATAAGTGCAGCAAAAACTCTTTCAAGTAAGCCACGTGTGGGAAGGGCATATTAACTAGGGAGAGTTGTAAATTCTTGAGGAACCAATGCCATAGTAAATAGAGCTAAAAATGTTAATTATGTTATTAGAATATTTTTCTCTTGAAATTGAAATACCAATAATAATTAATATGTGAAAGTATTGAACAAATGGCCAAAATCTTAGTGTCACCTTGTCATGAGATTATAAGCATTGACCTATGTATAGGTTAACAATGCATATACATGCATCTAGTATTGAAGCCAAGAAGCCAACCATAGCATAGTTTGAATTCAAAGTTAGGAATATGATGAAGCAAGAGATTAAAATTATTATTAAGAAAGGATTCATATACCTTGATTCCACTCATCATTATATCCAAAAAGAAGGAAAATAGAGAATTTTCATTAATTTTTAGTTATTAAATATGATCACATTTAAAGTACATTTTGCAAAGCCATTTGTTGATCAAGTATTTGCTACAATACTAGGGTATAGATAATATATCTTTTTAGATGTTGTGATGGCTATAATCAAATATAAATTACTCTAGATGATTAGGCCAAAACAACATTCATAAGTTCCTAAGGGATTTTTTAATATAAAAAGATACCATGGGATCTTTACAATGCTATTACCACATCCTAATGCTTAGTTCGTAACATATTCTAGAAGTAAATTGGGAATGATGTAAGAGTCTTTATCGATGACTTATCCATATATGAATTAGATTTTGAAAAAGCCCTAGAATCCTTTGAGAATATGCTTAAGAGATGTATTGAGATTAATTTAAAGCTTAATTAGTAGAAAATCTATCTCATGATCTAGAAAAGCATTATCTTAAAACACTGAACCTCAGAAAAGTGGTATGAAAGTGAACGCTAAGAAAGTTAAAGTAATCTAAGGAATTATCCAAAGGTATCAAACTATGAAAGATGTGAGGTCATTTCTTGAGCACATTAGCTTCTATTATCACTTTATTGAGAATTTCTCTAAGATTGTAAATCAATTTATGAAATTTATATAGAAGAATATAACTTTCATCTAGGCAAAGTATTATGAAAAGAACTTCATACCCCTCAAAAACATCCATAGATACTCTTGTTCTAATAATTTTCACATCATGATTGATGCATTCAATTATGCTTTGAAAATCAGGTTTGCATAAGTAGATGATTAAAAGAATCTATACTACATCCACTACATAAGTAAAAGCATCACTAATGCACAACTTAACTACACCATGACTGAAAAGAAGCTATTGATAATGCTATATGTACTTTAAAATTTTAAGCATGCTATTCTTGGCTATCTAGTGTTTATGCATGTAGATTATAGTTTAATGAAGTTTCTTATGAATAAACCTACTATAAATACCTAAACCATTTCATGGAAAGTTATCTTAGGAGAGTTTAATATCATAATGATAAATAAGAAGAAAACTAAGAACATGTTATCATAGATCATTTGTCTTGGTTATGATAGGATGACAAGGCTAATGAAGAGTCCTTTTCTAATAATTTTCATATGAGTCTTTATTCGTGAAGGAAACTACAATTTGCTTATTAGAAACCATTCCTTAGTTTACTAACTACCTTCCTTATTTAAAGGATCAGAAGTTTTCTACTAAATGAGATATATGCAAAACCTAATAATTTCTTCACTAGGTTAAGTGCTTCATGGAAATAGAGAAAAATTCTATAAAATTTATGTATATGTTCTTGTTTATTGATGTGCTCAAGAGGATAACTAGCTAAGAATTCTCCAAGATGAAGATAAATGGTTATGTGGAGGCCACTACACAGGAAGAAGAACACATGCAAAAAATCTTATGATTAGATATTTCTGGCAATGCTCTTCAAGAACATCCATTTTGCTACATCTTACAAGCATTAAGAGAGTGAGTAGGATCAAAACTTATTTTGATAGACTATAGTGGTGGACTCAATAACTAAAGCCTTTTGATTTTTAGACGATTAACTTCATGGATTTTTTCAAATTCTTTTTGAATGGAAAATCATACATCATTGTTAATGTTGACTACTGTACCAAGTAGGCCAAAGTAATTTCTGTCATTGAGTGCACTACAATAACTACTACTAAATTAGTTTATTATGTGGTAAATAGGTTTTTCATATCATACATATTCATTTATAATAATAACATACATTTCATAAGGGCAATGTTCAAAAAACATATGCAATGACTCAAGGTAGATTACAAATTAGCTACACCTTATCACACTTAAGCCAATGACCAAGGTAAAGTAACAAACATAGAGATAGATGTCTTATGGATTTATAGGACCACATAAAAATTTCATTTAGGGTACTCTTCCTATGAGCTTATGTATGGTAAATGATGAGTCATGATTTTCTTGTCTTGACATTAGAGCCTTGACATTTGATGAATTGCTATTTTCTATCTGCTCCAACGTTGGGTATGCGATGTTGGGGCCTGGATGCAATGTCAAGTATCTAACGTTAGGGGTATATACTTTGGCTTATAAATACAAAACTTGGGCCCCAGTTTTGAGTTACTTTTCAAGTTATTTTTTAGTTAGAGTAGCAAGGATCTTGGTATTTCTTCTCTCTAGAGTTAAAATATTTTCTGAGTGCCCATAGAAGGTGTCTAAGAATGTACAATTCTTTGTTCGAGCACTGATGTACATGAGCACGGTAGTGTGACAAGAATAAAAATGAACTCTTTTGATAATCCTTGGATCATTGAGAATAGATAAATGTTTCCTTCAATGTACTGTACTTTCATGATTTCCACTTAAATGCAGTTGAATTAAGCAATTTATTTCTACTTATTAATGAACACAAGCATGACCACTTTGAGTATACATATAGTACTTGGTAACATAGAAACACTTAACATTTGGCAACTTACCAGTGCTATATGTGTTTAGGAAAGTGGGATAGTTACTTATGTTAGGCTAGTTTAGATCTTGTTTTACTTCATTTATTAGTTTAATTAATTTATCTCTTTATCATCATCAGGAGTCACATAGAAATTAGACCACATCATATGCCTGACTCTAGACTAAATCATACATGATAAAGATACCACTATTCAAAGTGGGAAGACAATGAATTGCAATTAGAGTATAATGATCTAGATGCCAAAGCTAGTCCCATCCACAAAATATGACTAGATCATGTGTGAATGCTTCTAATTTGTATGGTTGAGGGTAGGGGTACCTCGTTGCTCATCATTGACATCATTGCTATGGATCGTGCTAGTCATCTAGATTAGTTATATTATACACAATAATTATAAAATCTATTAACAATATATCTTCTAGAAACTCTTAACTCATATATACCATAAATCAAGAACAATGTCTCTCTCACATGAAAGTGACTATGCACTATATAGAAAACACATTCATTGGAGAAATAATGAGACATACGATGAAGAAGATTTTAGTGATCAACCTCATGTAGGGATTTCTTATGACATTCCTAATGACATTCAAAGACTACATTCACCTAAGGTAGATAATCTTAGAGGAGATGATGTACATCCTAGAGTAGGTGAGGCCTCAAAGCCTAATAATTCCTTGAAACATAGAGAAAAAATAGACCAAGGGACCCTAAAGACCACCTTAGAAGCCACGGTGATTCTTCCAGTTTCTCATCTTCCCATTTTCCTTCAATATCTAGTTTTGATGAAGATGAATGTAGGTATAGAGATAGAGCTCGATTAAAGGGCTAGACTAAAAATTGGAATTGAACCCATGGGAAAATTTAGTGAAGTTATCATAAACATAGAAACTTTCCTCAAAATTTTCTTGATGATGATGAATCCTTGTTGGCCACTATGAGCCTAATGCATATCACAGAGGCTATTAAGATATCTCATAGGCATCACAAAGAAAGTTGTTTACCCAATCTTGACATGAATAATATTCCTAAGTTTATTGGAGGCTATGATTTAGTACCACAACATCATTTCTAGGCCTTCCATGATGCTTGTGATTTCTATAACATTGAAAGTAAGTGGAAAAAGCTTAAGCTCTTTCCTAGGATGGTAATTGATAGAACCAAAGTGTGGTATCAATCATTGAAACCAAATTCAATTTGATGATGATCTACAATGATAGAACTTTTCCATGATAGATACCAAACCTATAAAAGAGTGTTTAATTTAAGGAGACAAATCCAAGAATGGAAGCAAGAACAACATGAACCCTTGGACATGGGCTTAGATAGATATTATGCCTTATTGAATAGATGCCCAGGCCATGGTTTCTTTAAGGAAAGACAACTATTCCACATCATAGATGGGCTTTGTAATGAAAAAAGGGAAATCCTTGGGATGTATGCCCCAGGGCAACTATACAAGCTTCAAGCCCATTAGATCAAAGAACTAATCAAGCATATGGCAAAATAAGAAGGAGAAATGTGTAAATGGGAGAATGCTGATAAAAATCTATGGGATCCAACACTTTAGTTGAAGGAGGTTCAAATTTATTGTAAGGAGAATGAAATTACTCTTGATAAGGTGTTTACATAATATATTGTGCCAATAAATGAGTCTATCAATGATCTAGAAACAAGGTTTAATAGGATGTCGAAATGGGTAGATGAAAGCATCACAACTCTTCTTGAGATGGTAATGGAGAAGATCATGCAACACATGCCAGGTGATCATAATAAACAAATAACATAGAACCAAGAAACAACTAGGAACACTTTTTGGCAAGTGCAAAAAATAGTTGACAAAAGTGAGGCTAAAGACCCCATCATAAATGAAGATAATGGATGCAACATCTACATATATGATCATCCAAAGGGTCATTGCATAGTCTTGTTGCATCTATGGGAGTATTGGGTAGGTTCCTTAAATTAGAAGTTTGTGCAAAAGCACATGCCCAGGAAATTTCCTCTTCCATAAGGTAATTATAGATAATTATATAATCAATCTTACCATCCTAGGGAGACTTATTAATAGCCTCAACATAGTCATCAACCAAAATTGTAACAATGACAATCATGGCGAAGGACACCATCAAATTAGCCCTATCCTTCCTACCTACCAAAACTACATGAATACTATGTTCAACATCCTATTTCTCCAACAAGTTCTACATCCTCTACTTCTAATCACCACTACCACTTTCTTGAGTACCATCAATTCATGACATCCTCTGAAGGATCACCACCACATGCGTCTTACCATCCATCCTACCCTCAATATTCTCATAATCCAACTCATTATATGCCACTACCAAGGACACAGGAAGGTTTCATACCACAATATCAACAAATGAATGCTACTTATGTTACGCATGTGCATAGACATGTCAACACTTGTGTGTCTCAATTGCAACATAGGAAATGCCCCTTCTGAAGGAAAGGTTGTAAGCTGATGCAAACAACACATGGACCCACCACATCATCCAAGCTAGAACATTGTCAATCTAGTGCACCACCTTCCCTTTCACCACCACCATCCTCTAAGCCTACACAAGGGCCACCATGCATCAGTACTTCAATCCCAAATCCAACCAATGAATCTACAAGCATGGGGAGACAAAAACATCCATGCATACCATATCATGATGAAGGGTGCAATCATGGGCTAGCCATCCATAATGTTCACACACCTCACACCCTAATCCACCATACATTTAACAACCAAGTGTGTGACCAAAAATTTTTCTACCCAGCCATCACACCACCAACAAACACCCAGTGGCTAGGACATGAACACTTACCAATGTTTCATACATGCATGGATCCTAATTATCCACTTATTAATCCTTGTCATGGCCAAATTTTTAGTCATGGAGGTTACCCCCCATTCTAGTCTTCATGATTCTCAAGTGTTTTTCATCTTCTTGTTTTACAACTTTTTGTTTTATACATTCTTTATTTTACATCTTCTTCTTTTCATGTTATTATTCTTTTCTAATTTTTGTTTGACGTCATTGTTAGTACATTTTCTATTTCTTGAATATTTTACACATTCTTTTATATTTTCTTTTATTTTGGTATGATTTCTAACTTTTTGTTAATAAGTGCCAGGTATAGTGGTAATGCATTAATTGATGGTGGTATGTACTATTTTTGTTATTTTATTTTTGGTGTCTAGTTTCTCACTTTGAATTTTGTTACGGATGATTAGGACATGGTTTCTTTTTCATGCAATAGGTAGTGAGTTCATGACATCCATCCATCCACAAACTCTATGGTTTTCCTTGTTTTGGAAACGTGGAGTGGCTTTTTCATTAATAAAATTTTAATAAATTTGTGACTTTGGTAGTTTCTAAAATTGGAAAGGATTCAAAGGTTTGAATAGGGTGTGGCTTTAAGGGGATTTGGTGTTCTTTTTACCTTTTTGTTTGCCTAGGTGGATGTGTGTTTTTATGAATTTTATATTGTTCCATGTCCACCAATAAAAGAAAGTTGAACAATTCCTTGCATGGTGTGCTTCTCATAAATAAAAAAATTATGAGAATTTCAAACACATCCATTGGAAAAAATAAATGCATGTGACTTTTCATAGTGTGGTTTCTATTTCAAAAAAAAAAGTAATGGGAATTCAAGGCACACCTCTTAGACAGAATAAATGAGCTATAAGCATTGGTTATGGGACTAGTCCCCTCTAACCAAGGCCCCTCCTCACTTCCTACTTATTTTCTAATAAGGAATTGTGGTTGTTCTATGGGAGCACTCATGTGTCTCAGGGGATAGACTGGTCTTAGAATGTTGATGCGAAGTCATTGAACGTGGCTAGTTTTAGTCTAGACTATGGATGGATCCTATGAAGTAATTTAATCACAAAATCCACAAGGGACTTCATGTGACCTTAATTAGCAACTCCATTCCACTCTCTCTCATTCATCTATGCTTTCTATGTCTCACCTCATTGTCGGCTTCATGTTCTTGATTTTATATCTTGGTTTGATATGAAAGAATTCTTAGTTAGTTTCTTCCAAGTTTTTGTACCTAACCTTCCATAACCATTAATCATCCATGAAGCCCATGGAATCTTTGGTTTGAAGTTATGAAAGGGCATAAAAGGCTTGTTCCTGCTTTGGGGAGGACCCAATTACATAAGTTTTGGATGTGTTAGTTAAGTTCTTTACCCTTAGACACTCTTACAATCAAATCTTTTTGTTTATCCCATCAATGACATCCAATTTTGCACATCTTCATAGCATATTTAAGTGAACTTTACTTTTTAAAAAGCAATTCATAGCATATTAGATATTTTAAAGTCTATAATAAGCAATGACATGATCTTTAAATTAGACACTTAGACTTACAAATAGGGGAAAACGTTCTATATTATAACCCAAGTCATGTTCCCCAACACAAAAAATTCCAAAGGATTTGGGTAGAAACTTACATTATCCACTTGGGTTATAGATCAAACGCTTTGTAAATTTAGCATGCATATACTCCGCAAGAACTCAATCTAGTCAAAATACAACAAATTAAACTATTCAAGAAATCTAAAGAAGCCACCATCACTTCAACACCCATTACAACTATTGTTTCTTAGTCCATCTTTCATATCCTCCTCTTGAATCTTAGTTGTAGGGGGAGGAGATACCTTAATTTAAATTAAATGTTGTGTGGCATTTTCAATTTTTTTAATTTACAAATTTTTGTTATTTTTCTATTTCTTTAAATTTTTTTCACTAGAATTTTGGATGGACATAAAACATATTTTATAATTTCCTAGTAAACATTTTTAACTAAATTATATCATTTTTACCATGTTAAATTTTTAATCAACACTTTGTTAACATTAATCACTACTTTGTTGGTCCATTAGAAGGAAGTTTCAAATTGATCTATAGGTGGAATATGTAATAAAAATCATGTATATATAAAAAAAGGTATCTATGACATGTTTAATTAATTAAACCCATTAAAAATATGTTTTTATTAAAAAATTACACATAATTTTGAATCTAAAATTGAAATTAAAATTTAATGACATTTATGCAAACTTAAAAGTTATGTCAAGCAAATTAGCTTATATAAAATACATCAATATCAATAAATATTATATGTAATAAATGTGTTGAATATATATGTAACTTGAATACTTCTTATAGATAATTCTTTAATACTAACACCATAAGCTTGAATAGCTCAATCAAATATTGTCTAGAGATTTACCATTTCATTCTAAGAAAATTAGTTCTAAAATATTTTAATGATACATATTGTTCATCTTCTACTACTTATAGTAAACACAATTGGCATATTTCTTTCTTATGTTGTACATTTTTACATATTCTAGTTTTAACTTGATTGATGTAATCCCATTATTTCTTTGCTAATTAGTGATTTTATGCATATTAAAATAGTTGCATGTAGATATTATGCTTCATCATGCCTAACACTTCTAATGTTTTGTTACTAAAGGTGAAGGATTTTTTCTTATGTTTATATTTTATTTTTTCATTTTTCTAAAAATCTCTCTTTAATAAGTTTCTAATATTTTTTTAGCTTATTATTACATTATTACTTTTAACATTTGTTAAGCTTTTTGAATCCTGAAACACCACCAAATTTGGACTTCCTAGTCTCAACTGCAAATTCAGCTAACTGTCAAAACCTGGAAATTTTTTCTTAAGTGTTTAGACTATGCTCCTCACTACTGGGACTATGCCTGAAATCATAGTCAATGTAGTCTACACAAATAGCCTAGATTTGCAAATTTTTTCTAAGTGCCAATAGCAGTTGGAGAATTTTCTAAGTGTCCTAACTACACTCTCCTTGACTGGACTATGCTCTAGAGCATAGTCAATGTAGTAACACAAAAGTGACTAGTTTTGCAAATTCTCCGAAGTGTTAAAAGAAAGGTTGCTAAGCATGGTTGACATGGAAGAAATGGATTGGCATATTCTCTAACTTCTGAGCCTATGCTTCCTACTATGCTCCAGAGCATAGTTAGCATAGCTTGTATGAGGACATCAAATTTTTCTAGATTTTTCTGTGTTTGGGATATTCTCTCATAATTGGGACTATGCTCTAGAGCACAGTCTATACTAAACCTTATGTTTTGCAAGATTTGCCTAACTTTTGGACTATGCTCTAGAGCGTAGTCAGCATAGTCATATATAACTACCTCCAGAAGCCTCCAAAACTTAGCACTAACCTACATCTTAGCTCCAACATTCCTTCAGTGAGCAAGGTTAGCAAGTTTTGTTTCTTTTGCATTCCCCATTTTCCCCCCAAATTGTACCTATGCTCAACACCACTCGAGAGAGGATAACGTAGTCCTAGAGAGTAGTCTCCAAAAATGCATTGTTTTGAATTATTTTCAGGTACATTGTGGTTTGCTTGGCATTGGCACATGCAGTCTTGGTAGCCTAGTCATAGTTTGGCAATTTCACAAGGTCCATTGAAGCACACTAGTAGAGCATCATTTTCTTCAGTGGGAGCGTAGTTGGGGTTAGAGTAGTCCTCACTACCCCTTTACCATGTCATTCCCAATATGTGATTCATGCTAACCCTAGACCTATAAATACCCTAGTGCTTCACATTTTAGGGGTTGGCATTTGAAGCAATCAACTAGCATTCTAGCATTTGGCAAACTCAGAGTGCACTTGGCATTTCAAGTGGACACCATTGCACATCACACCAACACTATTGTACACTACTCAACACACCGCAAACCACCACAGTCCATAGGACACCATGGTAGCCAACCCAGTAGGCTCAAACTCCATGCTAGATGTCAATTTTTGTAGCTAGACACCCTAAGATTGTGACTATGCTACCTACTATGCCTATTTGTATACCACATACCTCCTTACCTTTTTTATGTAGTTAACTATTCTCCCCCTACTTGGACTAGTACCACTTTCTCTCTCATTCATATCCTACATGTTTTTAGTATTTTCGTTCACATTCTAGTATTTTTTTTCATTTTTCATTATTTTTGCATTTATTTGCATGTTTGCACCCTTATTTTTGGATGAAAAAAATTGACTATGCTTGCCCCCATAGGCACCATAGATGTTTCAAAAACTGTGCAAACCCATTACATTTGTTTTTTCATAACATCTTGTAAGTCCCAGTTGAATTGACAAGATTGTTATGGGCACCCTACCTCCATTTCTAGTAGGCCCTCATGCAAATGTTGGGTTAAGGCTATATGATCATGAACCTCTCAATGTACCATTCCAACCTCCAACATTTTTGGTCATTATAGATTTTTGGCACTAGAAGGAGGGCCTCTGCCATTTTCTTACATCATCTCCCTTGGTTGTTGCCTTGTGTGCTCTTTACACAATAATGCAAATTTGTTTCCATAATTGGTTCCCCTGGAACCCTACTTGATAACTGCTAGAGCATATAGCAAACCCTTAGCCAAATTTTAGGTGCTTAGCATAGCATAGTTGGCTCTAGCATAGTGTGCGTAGTCAACTCTAAGTGTAGTCCTAGAGTTAGTCATTTTTTCAACAATTTATACTTAGTCATTTTTCTATGAATTTTATACTTAGTCACGTGTTTCTACATTTTTACACTTGGCCATTTGTTCAGCAGTTTTATACTTAGCCATTTCTTCCACATTTTTGCACTTAGACATTTTATCCCTTTTGAATTCAACAACTTTTGCAATTTCCCTATGCACCATGAACCTTGAACAACCTTTGAACTTTCCTCAAGCATGGTTGTTGTTTGTCCTATTTAGTAGGATATCTTGATAGAGCAAACTCCTAGTCTTGTCCTAGAATAGAGGTAGTCTTTCATGTTGTGCAACCTACCTCATGAGTTCATGGTGCTCAATGAAAAGCAATATAACTTTGTTTGTATAAAACTCTAGGTGAGCTTGTACGTAGACCATCAAGAAGTGGAAAAAAATATGTAGTTTTGAGCTCATACATTGAAGCAATAGGGAATGATTCCCTTCTACTATGAACTTTATCCTACTTATGGAGGCCTACCAATGGATGCTGGATAACCTCATCTGAAACATGGGTCATAAGGTAAGGACCAACTATGAAGAGCCTTTATAGGAGGAGCTAGATGAGTTTGAAGCTTGATCTGAGTATGATGACTCATTTCACATCTTTTTCTAGCTAACAACTTTTGCTTTTGTTTTTCTACTATCTTGTAGCCTGGTGTCACCACCCAAGTCAATGCCTATGGTGAAAACTCACCAAACATAGCAAACACACTAGGATGTTGCTATGCCTTTTAGCTTTCCATTTAGCTTTCCTTTCATCATACCTTCATAACGTTCACAACTTTTTCAACCTGTTAAGCTCATTTAGCCTTCTGTACCATTAATTGTTACACCTACAAAACCTCATGTGCACACTATGCAAATCTCTCAATTGTATATGAATTAGGCATCGTTCATCCTACTAATCATAACAACACCATTTACAATGGCCCAAACCATGAACACGTCCTAGGGCATAGGTACTATGTCCATGGCATAGCCCATGTAATAAGCATTGCACATGGTCACACAACTTGGAGCTAGGTCATGGGCCACACAATAGACATAGTGGAAAACACAACCCATGTAGCCCACAACAATTTCACCAAGCTTTGATCAAGCCTTTTGGCTAATTAAATGCCTCATTGAGAAGGTCAAGTAGCTTAAGGCCACCTCCTATGAAACCATCTATGTGTTAGACTTTTATTAGAATAATCTAATCAGTCCTGCAGTCCCACCATTGACACTACCAAATGATGTCTCATTACCAAAATTCACCAATACAATGATGAAAGGGATCCTAACACTCATCTAGTGATCTTTTAGCCCAAATTCCTCCTACTATAGGCATGGCAAAATTTTTCTAAAGAATCCTTCAACTGCATTTCCAAAGAAGCCTCTAGTCCCTAAGCATTTTATATTGGACCAATTTTTCCAATATCACCAATTGCAGGGTCACAAAACATATACAATGCATGATTGATAGGGGTGAGTTGGGCCTTGATGAAACTAACATAGTGCATTCCCAAAACCAATCAATGGGGGTTTATAAGGACCCTCTCAATGTAAGTGGCATAGGGTACATCATCAATGCTATTAGCATTGGTGATGATTTAAAATCGGCACAAGAACCATTCATGGTTCATGTTCTCTCTAGCAACACTAGGGCCTCCTCAACATCAATTAGTTCGAGAACTCCTATTGTTATTAGAGTGCCACCTTGGATGCCCATGACATCCTTGGTGGTTACGGCCCCATAGCATGTTGTAGTAGCAACAACTTAACCATCCTTTGTCATAAGGATGCTGCAACGTGCAAACTCCCCACTTGCTAGAAGTTTAGTGGTGGACAATGCATTGATCCTTATTCACCCAAGACCCTATCCACGTGATGCCAACAAGCAATCAAGATGGTAAATTGGGAGGCCCAACAAGAGCCTTGTTGATCAAATACTTAGGGATCATCAGGAGTAAAGGGCAATACACCAACCAAAGCTCATCCCATTTTCTTCTATCCTAATGGCCCAATCAACCAAAGAGGCCACAATAAGCAACCAAAAATGAAGCACTAAGGCCTCAAAGAAAACAAGGCAAGAAAAGTCCAAATCCTCTCCATGATAGATTCATCTCTTGGGTTGCATGGAGGATATGAAGGCTAACAACAACAAGGTAGAAAATAGTGGAAAATATTTTCTTGTTGAATTTGGCACAAGTCAAAAAGGCTTTGAAATAAAAAATCGTAACGTTAAGCCTGTACGACCTGATAATGACTTCCTATAATCATTGCAAAGTGTTAGTTCACATGTTGACCTCTATTCTTGTCACTGAGGACATCTCACCAAATGAAAATTCCATCCATGTTGTGATGCTTCCCCCTACACTGCAAGAGTCAAGTTCAATGCTTTTGGCATTTCATGATGAGGTGATCAATGTAGACCCTAAGAAGGATCAATCCATTATTGTTCCAATGTTTATCACCATCCATGTGTAGTAATCTAGATTCTGCAAGGTGCACATCAATGATGGAGTGACAACTAATGTCATCCCATACACAATTGTTGATAAGCTAGGTCTTGCTAGTTGAATCAAACCAACAAAGATAACATGCCTAAAATCCTTCAATGGGTCATGTGTCATCATGAGGAGAACTCTCATCATAGCCTTCATG
>MNCI01015347.1:57147-77033 GCA_015680685.1 Gnetum montanum
AAAATGGCCTAAAACTAGTAATCGCTATAACTTAGTCACATTAATTCATTGCATCATTAATATCAAACACTTAATAAATAAGTGAAAAAGTCAATGTATCATACACTCCATATGGTAGAAAATCCCCATCACATCTCACATAACCATGTCATATAGCAAGAATACACAAGACACAAAAATTCCCAATAATAGGGCTACATCAGGATCTACTTAACTAGTGGTACTAGGTGGGGGTGGAGGGTCCTCTTCTTCTACTGCACCATTGGGGCCTACAGCATTGCCTAGTTCCTATCAACAACAACAAAGATAACAACAATAATAGAAAAATCTATAAGCAAGAGTGTAGTATGAAACCTAACATAAAAAGAACATAAAACAAGAAAAAAATTAACCTAAGAGGATCCTACATTGGCCATGTCTAGTAGCAAGCTATTAAGACCCTCCTTCAAATGTCGGAGGATCTCAACCTCTAATACCCAAGTCTAGTCCTCTTGGCCAAAGTTAACACCCACAAGGATTTTTCCTTTGTCCACAATGGTCCATGTAGGCACTTGCATAGAAAACATAGTAGACAAAGTCCTCCTTGATAGCATGACAATCTCCCACTCCTGCTCCTGGGAGCCACCAACCACTATGAGGTGAGCAACTATCTTGAAGGCCCAACCCTTGCTATTTTCTTCAACAAACATCTCAAGGTGGCAAGCTTTGATGGACTCTTCTTTGAGTCACTCAAGATAAGAATCTTGCTCATGCTTTTAGTGGTGTTTATGGTTTTTTAATGTATGCCTCCACTTTCTCACCTTAGCATTGAAATTCTTCCTTGTAACTTTTGATCAATGATCTTCCAAGTGGCATCATTCATGCCTTGAATGGCTGACCAGTACCTATCATAGTTGATCCATGTGGTTTTCTAGGTACTATTTCCCTATGATTGAGCTAACAAAAAATCATATTGGGACTAGAGGTCCTCAATTTTCATGTCCTGGCTCATGACCCTCTCTTGAAGCTCATGCACGCATTTCCACAAGTGCTCATTTGAGCACCTGAAACTCCATAATACTTTTTTGTAGGAAAGCCCATACTTGTTGATTGTCTCATACATGCAACAAGGTACCTGCTCCACTTCAAGAGGGTACTCAGGGATTACATCAACTCTAGTAACCCATTTCAGATCTTAGTGAAGCTTAGAACTTGTTGGCATATAATAAACAAATTAACATTAGCCATAGACTAAGAAAAATAACAACATGCGTATTGAGCTTAGGTTTTGCCTACTATAGGTCGTCTACCATATCCTCAACAATGCCTTCCATGATGGCAAACTTGTCTGACATTTCTACCCATGGCTTCATGCAGTAGGTGGCTATGGATGGTTGACCATTAGTAGGTACATCTGAGGCTACAGTCCAACAATGAAGTAAGTGACAACTAAATAGCCAAAGATGAAAAATCAAAAGAGTAATAACAGATATCAATATAAAGCACTTACCAAGTAAGCCCTCAAGTGTGAGTGCAAGGGGATCTCCTAGCTACACACTATCAAAGAGGCTGGAAAAATCACCCTCATTAGGGTGGAATAGCCCTTCTACCCCAAATTTCTAGAAGGCCTCTATAGCCTTGTGCAACTCCTCCTTATGTGCTTCCTCCTCCTTAGCCTGAGAAGGGGTTTTCTTTGCCACTACCACTGCTACTTCTTTGGTATCTCTCTCACCTAATTTACAAGAATAACATTTTAGCATTAGCATAACTTAACAAAAACCATTAAATATAAACATCAAAAAATAAGAAACAAATGCATCCATACATGTGTTAACCTACAACATCTATGCATGAATTTGGGATCTTAAGGTAAATCTTCTTGATGCCTGCCCGTCCAACTATAGGAGTAGCCTCCTCTATTGAGCGTGGCCTCCTGATCTTCACCTTGGAGGATGCCACCATTTCCATAATGTAATGATTGGCCTTGTTCACATCACCAATAATAATTGGGGGACATTCACCCATGCTATCATGGGAATAATGTGAGTGGCCCAAGTGGTGTTGGTCATCACAGAGTACAACTCATAGATCCACTCCAAAGGATCTTGTGAGTGAGTGGTGGCAAACATGTGCTTCACCCAAGGCTTGGACAACTATTCATAATCTTACACTACTTAATGCTTGCTATTTTGAACCACTAGGATCTCCATAAACCTTCATAGATATGCTACAAAAAAAGTGAAGTGTACAAGAGAGCTTTCCTATAGGTTGTAGTGTAACCTAGTGATCTTTTCATGTAGTCTAGTAGTGATGTAGGAGGCTTAGTTGAACCTTGTTCCCTCCAATAGTACTTCATTCATTATCCATGTCTACTCCACCCCAAGGATTCTCCCTTATGAGAAAAAATTTGGGAAGGAATGGGCATGAAACAAAGGGTAGAGCCTCTAAACCTTATGCACACACACATCTTTAATCAAGATACCTTTATGAGATCAAGTGGATCCCAACCGGTTTTCGATCTCTCCTCTATGCAAGTAGGTGACAAAGTGACAGACATTACTATTGAAGGAGTCTATGATGGTAACCATTTCAGCCACCGAAATTCTTGGGCTAATGGCCAAGGAAAGGTATATCAACCTAGCATGTGTGAACCAACTAGTCAACACCTCTAAGGCCTAATGGCACTACCAATTTTGAGCACCCTCCACATCACCATATTTCATGATGAGGGTGATCTCAATGTGACCTGTGGTGATCGCTGTCAACTCTTCTAAAGCAACTACAATTGCATGGGGAAAAAACTACATTAAAATCACACAAGAGAAAATCATTGAGTGCATGTGATCAAGCATAAATTCCAATAAATAAATTATTATTCAAAAAAAATGGTGTGTGAGATGGAGGTGGTGGTGCAATTGGCTCCTCGAAGATGGGCTCACCACTAGCCCATCCCTCATCAAGCCAATCATAGGTCCTACATCACTCAAATTCCTTTGGGTACCAAGTAGGATAATTCTTTAAATCAGCTCCTACCTACTCAAGTACTACCTCTCGAATGTTTGGGCTAGAGGAGAACACTTGTCAGGTAGTGCAAGTTAAGGCAAGAGCGTCTTTCTCATCATGGAGCCCCTGATCATCAACTTTAAACCTAGCATTAAGCATGAGCGATTAAAAGTTAGAAAACTTAGCATGGGCCACTAGCATAGAACACAATGTAAAATCATAAGAGCACTTACCCTCCAGTGTAGTATAAAGTTCTAAGTGGATTATAGAATAGGGTATGCACACACAGAGAAATAAAGAGGGTGTTGTTCTTATTATAGCAAGAGAACTTTGGCATCCCCTAAATCCTGGATAAGGGATGAATGCCCCTAGGACCTCAGCCCCAACCACTCACTCTATCATCACTCATTGTGGGCTCATCAAACATAAATCTCAATATGTCTCGATTGGCCTCAGGTAACAATGTCTTGGTGATAGCACTCGTGACCTCTATTGGTAAGTGTGACCACTTAATCACATTAATGTGCTACAACAGGAATGCCAAGAACTCAAATGCTCCTAGAAAACTATACCACCTGATAACCCACCTACATATTTGATGCAGGCATGTTGGGCACAAGCTCTCTCATGTAGTAGAGAATGCCAACGAGCTCTTCAGTGACTAAGATATGCTTCAACAACACCTTATGAATGCAAAAGCAACAAAGCATAGTGTTAGTATATAACAGGTGCATTTTGACAAAAATACAGTAAATTACACTTAGCAAAAATTAGCATGATGTGCCTAGTACTCCTTGGGATACAACATGTTTTCACAGAGTATTTGCATTGAGTTTTGCACATTTGCATATTTAACATTATAGGTTGCATGTTTTTGCAATTTAACATGAGAATTTTGCATTTCATAGACTTAGCACTTTTGCACAAATATGTATAGAACCCAAGCCCTAAGCACATAAGTATAGAAGGAAAAACAAAAGGCAAAAATGAAAAGAAGGGTACATTGTAGTTGGGGTACCTAGTAGATGGCAGTGCCCTTTGCACCTCCATGCATGCGTGTGGTAAGAACCCTAGGCTTGCTCTCCCTTGTCAACATTAGTTAGTTCAAGGTGCTAGCATCCACTTTAGCGTGACATTCTAGCAACTATGCTCTTCCAACTATGCTATGCTCTAGAAAGTTTGCATTCTCAATTTTGATAATGAAAAATTTACCAAGGGTGAAATGCACTTTTATACCCCTGGGACCACTTGATTTTTTCACCTACCTGGGACTATGCTCAATAATGTAGAGTGTAGTTCGGTGGGAGCATATTCACCAAAGTTAGAAAAAGTTTTGATTTTTTTCACTATCTCCAAACTTAGAAAAATTTTAAATTTTTCTTATCACCTAATGAATGCCCAGGCCAATTTTACTTTTCTGATGCACCAAACTTTGCTTGAATGATGCATTTAGTACATGCTCATGGTTTGCTAAGACCTTAAATTGTCATTCCATGATCTATTAAGACCTTAAATTGGCAAACCCATGGCCTATTGAGGCCTAAAACCAGCCCATGCATCCCTTGCCTTTTAACATTGCATTTGCACACTTAGGAAAATTTTATCGCATTATTTTTCTTCATTTTATGCTTCTTTCTCTTATTAAAATAGGTATGGCTTGACATTTTTTTGGTTTTTTTGTAAGATTATTGTAGGATTTACAACATGTCTACATATGATCATCTTTTCTCACCTCTGGTCCTCATTGGGCCTCATGGTAATCTCACGTGATGTATCAATCTGCAATGCCTAGACCTTGAGCCCATAGGCCACAACGAATATATAATGTCCATAGAGGCACTGTTAGAATAGCTAGACCATCTAATTAGGGCTCTATATTTAGAGGTAAGTGATGTCACCAAGGATTCCCTCATTGATGTCCTTATAACAACACCTAGTGATGAGGCGAAAACACTAAAATTTAGTTCTTTGTTAGAGACTCAACATGCCCAGAACATCACAAAAGTACTTAATGATAACATCAAGGCATTCACATGGTCTTACAAAGACATGCTAGGCCTAGATCTTTGTATAGTACAACACAGCATAATTCTTGATCCCAGCATAGAACTAGTTAAGCAAAAAGCTCATCAGGTTAGGCTTGAGGTGGCATTGGAAGTTCTTGATGAAATCACTAAGCTCTATAAGGTTGGTTTCATCTGGTCCATTGACTATGTGGATTGGATCTCCAACATCATGGTTGTACCCAAGAAAAATGGAAGTATATGCATTTTCATAAACTTTTGGAACCTCAATAGGGTAACCATCAAACATGATTTCTCATAGCCTAGTATTGTCTAGTTAGTCAATACTATGGTTGGTCATGCCTTGTTGTCCTTCATGGATGGGTTCTTGGGGTTCAACCAGATTCAAGTCAACCCAAAGCATCGACTCAGTACTACTTTCATGACCCCTTGGGGTACTTTTTGCTACACTATCATGCCTTTTGGACTCAAGAACGTATGAGTGATTTATTAATAAGCCATGATGTACATCTTTAGTAATTATCTATAGGTTTGCTCAATGATTACATTGATGATATAGCTATTAATTCCAAGGCATCACAAAACCCTACAGATGACTTATACCTTATGCTCAAACATTGTCTAAAACATGAGCTTAAGTTAAATCCTAAGAAATGTTTCTTTTTGCATGAAGACAGGCCACATGCTCGGTTTCATAGTATCTAAAGTAGGCATACTCATAAACCATGATAAGGTTAAGGTCATTATCAACTTAGCACCACTATCCAACCTTAAGAAGCTACAAGGATTACAAGGCATATTACAATTCATACGATGGTTTATTGCATGATTGATCGACAAGTTGTAGCCAATCCAACACTTACTTAAAAAGGAAGTCTACTTTGAGTGGATAGCTCAATGCTAAGAGGCATTTGACAATCTTAAACACAAGCTAGCTCAACTTCTAATAGTTTACCCTCTACAAGGAGATAAACCATTGTACATCTACCTTGCTACCTCAAAAACATCCATCACTTGTCTACTTTTCCAAAAGCAAGACGATGTTACCAAGATCCCTGTATACTACCTAAGCCATGCATTAGTTGCCTATGAAGAAAATTATATTAATGTGGAAAAGAATTACCTTGCCTCAATCTTTGCACTTAAGAAGTTTTGGCAATATATTTTCCATAGTCAAGTAAACATCATTTGCAAGAGTAATGTACTTTGAGTCATTACAAAAAACATTTACGAGAGCAATCACATTGGATGTTGGAAAGAAATAACTATAGAGTTTGATTTACACTATATTGCATAAGCATCAACCAAAGGTCAAGAAATAGCCTCATAACTTACAACTTCCCTAATTGATGATCAAGAAACAATAGATCTATAGTTTTTGGATGAGCATGTCAGTAGCATAAGTCAAGTGCCTGACAACTTTGAGGTACTCTTACACTTCGATCGTGCTTCAACCTCTCAACGAGGTAATGCTGCTACAGTAATCATGTTCCCCTTCAAGGAGATTTAATCCTTCATGTATTATTTCACATATCCATGCACTAATAACATGGCAGAGTATGAAGGTCTCCTACAAGGTATCTTAGCAGCTTGCAACCGAGGAATACAAAACCTAGTGATTCAAAGTGACTTGCAATTGGTTGTCAACCAAGTCATAGAGGTTTATGCTTGTAAAGATCCAAACTTGCAACTTTATTATGACTTGGCAAAGCACTTACTCAAGCAATTTACAATTACTAATGTTTAGCATATCCCCATGATGAAAATGTCATTGCTAATGCATTAGCAACGCTAGCCTTAAGCATTGCACATAAAATGTTTCACACATTTCCTGCATCAATGGTAGATTGCACTATTCTTGTAACTCAAACAACTAACATTACATCTATATCCAAAGTAAGCACAACCCATGCAATAGATTCGTATGACAATATTAAAGCATACCTTCTATAGGGTAAACCTCTATAGCATCTAACCACTACCAAAAAGGATGCAGTGCAAAAGCAATCATGGTAGTACGTTATCATGGGTGATAACACCTTGTGCCGCAGATCCTATGATGACATACTATTAACATGTATGAAAAATAGCAAAGCATAGATGATCATTAAACAAGTCCATAAGGGATATTGTAGAGGCCATATAGCACCTAGGGAAATGGCAATGAAGATCAAATTCTTAGGCTACTATTGGCCTTACATAGAGCATGACTGTTTCCAAGGTCAAGATGTGTGATACATGTCAATGACATATTAATTTAATGCATGTGCCACCTACTGAACTACACACAACATAGATCACGTGGTCATTCAAATTATGGGAGCTGGACATCATAGGGCTAATAATGCCTATGTCCTCCACAACTATGTAGGTTGAGGCTATTCCTCTTAAGAAAAAAATATCATAGCAATTTCGCAAATTCATACTTGACAACATAGTGATCCATTTTGGTTTACCCATGACCATAGTCATAGACAACAAGCCATAGTTTAGCAGCATTGATACCAAAGCCTTTTACAAATACTTTTGACTCAAAAATTCCTTTTCATTGCCCTACTACCTATAGGTGAATGGCCAAGTGAAGGCCACAAACAAGGTCATCGTTAATCTTTTGAAGAAGATGCTTAGTAGCAGCAAATAGTGATGGCACGAGCAATTGATCTATGCACTTTGGTCCTACCACACAACATGAAGAACTACAATAGGTAATATGTAATACAATTTGGTTTATGGATTTGAAGCCATCTTGCATCTTTAATTATAGGTACCATCACTCCATGTGATCCTCTCAAGCTTCATTAATGAGGCTCAAAACAATGATTTGAGAGCCATGGACCTTAACTCCATAGAGAAGGAGCACATGTAAACACTTGATCGTATCAAGTAGTACCAATAAACAAAACAGAAAAAGCATCATCATAATTAGCATCAATATCTAATCGAGGGGGACTTGATCCTTGAGGCCATTCGCGAAACCATAGAAAAATTCTCAGCCAACTAGAAAGGGCCTTTCTTGGTTGTCAAGGCTTATGGAAATGGAGATTTCAAGCTTACTAACCATGACAGAAATGAATTTGCCAATGTAGTGAACCACTCATATTTGAAGCTATACTATGCATAGCAGGTAGTGCCTCATCAATGACAAAGAAAGGTAATAAGAAGTTTACTATGGCTCTAAACTAACATAGAAAGTTGGCTATGACTATAAACTAGCATAGATAGTCTACTATGATTATAAAATGACATAAAATTTTGCTATGACTATAAACTAGCACTGAAATTATGCTATGACTATAAATTGGCATAGATCGTCAACTACAATGTTAAATTAGCATAGCTTATCCTTGGTTCATGATGTTAAATTGGCACAACATCCACCATCTTCTATGACATTAAACTAGCACACAACAGTCTACTAGAACTATAAACTAGCACATCATAGTCTACCAGGACCTTAAATTGGGTTCATAGTCTACTAGGACCCTAAACTAGAAAAGCATAAAATATACCAAGACCTTAAACTAAGTTCATAATTAAACACACATAGTTTTGTGGGCAAGTGAGCACAAATACTTCCAACTCTTCATCATCTACCCATACCTTGTGGGTGGGGTAGGGCATTGTAGTTCCAAAATGGAGTTCTTTTCATCCAAAGAGGCCTATGAAACATATGCAATGTTACCATCCCTTGGAATTTTTCTAATCTTCAAAAAATTTCCTTCGGAATTTTGCTAACATTTTAGAGCTCCTGCCATGATTTCCAATAGTACCAGCTCCAGGCTGCACCTATAGCATTACCAACCTTCGGAATTTCATTATTACTTAAAGCTCTCATTATTAGTACAACCCTTTGGAGCAATGGTAGCATTATGGCCCTCATCATGTCATCAACCTTATTGGGCTCTTACCATTGCTCGAGCACTCATTGCTAGTGTGGTTGCTGAAGCTTTTGCAACCTTCTTACTTTGGCACCCACACTAGCTTTCCTACATTGGATCTTTAAACACTTGCAACCGATCCAACTATTGGAGCATTTGTAGCATACTTGCATCCAGCTGTTTACTCTCATCTCATGTTATGTGGTTGTTTTCTTATTTTCTCTATGTTGTTTTTGCATGATGAATCCCTAGAGGTGGTTGTGCAAAGATGCATCTCATCGTAGTGGCAAGTCATCACATTGCTTTGATGTGCATGATCAGGCTAGATAAACCACTAAAGAGTGCACATACATATTACCCTACATTATCCTACCTAAATTTACCCTTGTTACCTTGTATTTCCCTACCTTTCCCACATCACTGAGTTTGCAAACATCTCCAATGCACATGGCACCTTCTCTAATGCAACCCATAGTGAATGTAATGCAACTCGTCTTGTGGGGAGCCTCTATGGGATGTTCAAAACCCAAGCAGATGTAATGCAACTCATCCTAATGAGGAAACACCTATCCTATAGATGCGACACAGTTGCACTAAAGTGAAGCCCATTGGGTGGCATGTAATTCGCTTGATGGAAAGCATCTCATAGTTGGCATTTTTCCATGTGTAGGACCCAAAGTAGGTTCTCATTATAGTTCAAAAATATTTAAAAATTAAAAAACATAAAAATAAAAAGAAGAAAGAATGAGGTAGAAACATGTCACCAGGCAAGAATTAATACAGTTGCAATGTTGCAACCAGTCGAACCCTAAGTCTGCATTAACCTTCTTATAAGCACTCTGAAAAGAGGTCACAATTTTAAGGGCAATCCATTATGGTGTAATCGACACTAACTCTCTCACAAGAATTCTGATGAGAGGTCACCATTGTGGCGACAAGCCACCTTGGTGCTACATCTTGTAGTTTCACACTATTTGCACTCCATTCCCTTGTTACCCAATAAATTCCCTACATGCTTTATCTACAATATACCATTTCCTTTGGAACTCTTGAGCATGGTGAAGTGATATTTGATCGAGTACCTATGAGAAATGTTGATGTCAGGCTTACTGTGGTGTTTTCATTCTTTGTTGATGTCTCTTAGGCCACCTCTCTAGAAATCAACAAAGAAGGAACAATGAAACACCACCAAATTTAGGCTTCTAGGTCTCAACTATAAATTTGGCTAAGTGTCAAAACTTGACAAATTTTTCTTAACTATTGAGACTACACTCCCCACTGCTAGGACTATGCATAGTCAACGTAGTCTGCACAAATAGCCTAGATTTGAAAATTTTTCTGTGTCAATACCAACTGTAGAATTTTCTAAGTGTCTTGACTATGCTCTTCCTACAAACTCAAGAGTATAGTCAACATAGTCAATACAAAAATGACTAGTTTTGCAAATTCTCCTAAGTGTCAAGCCAAACACTGCTGAGCATGGTTGGCATGGAAGAAATAGTTTCGTAGATTTTTTAACTCCTAATCCTATGCTCCCTATTACACTTCAGAGCATAATTAGCACTGTAACGACGGAAAATGTCGGCAGCTAGAAAATACCAAACAAAATTCCGTGTACACAGTTTTAACCACGGATCCGTGCAAGGGCTATGCTGGAAAAAAATGAATCCGCGGCACCCTGACCGGTCTTGTCGATCAGACAGGGACTTACTAATCAGTAAACCTATGAAGATTGTGAATATTTCGTGGATCGATTTGATTCGACGAGTAGTAAACTAAGGGGAAAACAACATAGATGAATTATAACGGCGATAACGTTAACACGATAAGAGGAGGCAAACATGAGAAAAATGTGTGGTTTCAAGATCTACACTTTGACTTGAAGAATGAATATTTTGTATACCACGTTACAATGGGGAGACCCTGATTTCTTAATGTGAGGCAAACACAAAATAACAAGAAAACTGTCCAAGCAGAAGTACAGAATGAAGTCCGATCTACCTTGTAGGCCAAATATGGGATGCAAGGAAGGTCAGGTTCTGACGTCTATCGATCAACTGTTTCTGATCAATAGAGCCTACAAATCGTGCAAGATGATCTCGCGATCTCTGATCTGCTCCTTTTTCCTTAGGTAGTTTCTGCTCAGGACTGCTAATGATCGCTGATGGAGAAAGTTGTGTCTTCCCCAAAGGAACGATTTCTCCTGCTACTAATGCCTGAAGACTGTCTCTTGCTTCTGCTTAGAAATGATAACTGCTTAGATGCTTAGAAAATGCCCTTGCTTCTTTGATTTTCCGACCTCTATATCTTTGTCAACTGGAGTATTTATAGGTTGTGACGTCCTGTGGAAAAGGCACAACCTTGATGATGTGTGTCCCGAAATTTTTGGGTACCGTTGACTTGACTGACTCCGCCGCGTCAAATGGCAACATACGCTGCTTACGCTTTTGCTGAAGCTGCTTCATGATTACGCACAATACACTCATCAGCGTATTGCATGTATGGATAACAAATGCGTAACTGCTTTGACAGGCTTTACGTTGTGTTACATTTGTTTACGCTGTGTTGCGTGGCGGAGCGTAACAAAGCATGAGAATGATGCGTCAGGCTATTTTACGCTCATTTACGCAGCGGAGCATAGCGAAGTGTAAAATGACCAAATTGATGACAATTCACGTGGATTTACGCTGCATAGTGTAACTAGCATAAAATGACTAGTCCGTAAAAAAGAAAAGCCGATCTGTCGCACGTTTTACGCTAAGCATCATTACGCAACATTGCGTAGCGTAGCGTAAAAACAGAAAACATAGTAAAATCTGGGATTTGCAAAGGAAATCGAAGACTTGATGCTACGCACCTTTTTGTCTTGCTCTGCCTTGTTCTCCCTTCTGGAATTCTGACATGTATTCTTGCCTGAACCACGAATCTTTTCCTGAGGCCGACTCGCAATTTTCACGATGTTTCAATGGCCCCTCTTTGTTGATGGTTAGAGGGCTTGCCCGAAAGACGTCGACAAAGAATACGAAACACCAGATTGCTAAAAGTACCAAGAGCGTCCATCAGTGGCTACTCAAGTGTTGCCCTGTCAACATGGAAGAGCAAAGGTGGAGGGAATGAGAGATAGGATGGTATAGTAGGAAACAGGCTTGGGGAAGACGCAAATGAATCAGAATGGCGGAAGTATGGAATACGCTCACTGAACGTATAGAAATATATGCATAATTATGTCAATAGAAATTATTTTAGATGAGCATGGCGCATCAATCTAAGATTTCTCTGTTACAAACTATAGCAGGAATGCTTGTCGAAGGAGCATAGCACATCACTTTTGCGATGTCTCTGCTATGACACTTGACTGCATTGCGTCAGCTTGTGGACTTCACTACACTGCGAGTGCGGAAAATGGGTGCTTGTGTATGTAGCTTTTGCATACAGGAAGCAGATGGTAAGGATGAAGTGAAGTAGTGGCTAAGGGTAGAGTTATAAGGGGAAGAGGCATGCACTTCTAAGTGGACGGGCTAACCAGAGCAGCCATCTCAAAACGTTGTTTGTACTTCACCGCTCATATGAACACACATTTGAATGACATCCTCGAAGCAAGTAACCTGCAACCACAGAAGAAAACAGAGGACACCATTGCGCGTGCGAACAACAGGCGAGGTTGTCGAAATAAGCACCGTTTGAGGCGAGATGAAGCCATCGGGCCGTGAAGGAGGAACTGTAGCGCAAGGCCACAGTCGCCAATCTTGACGCTCAACCCAGCATATTGCCACCAAAATACATTAGACACAGTGCACCTAACTGGTTATGCAAAGAACCAGCTAGGTGAATCTGCGAAGCCAGCGTCTGATACCGATGATCGGTGGAGGTCCCCGAGGTTGTTGTCGACGAGGTTTTCGTCAGGGCTCCAGCTGGTGAAACTAAACTCTCAGACATACCACTGCTGCAGTGGGCATAGCGACGGCATCTCTGAGGGGTCAGTAGTATGCCTCTCAGCTCATCTGAGGAATCAGTAGGATGCTGGTGGGGTGGCGACGTTGGGACTGTCCCAGTATCCCACCCCGTTTGTCGTGCAGCTGTACAAAGATGATCATGATCGCTTGATTTACATGGTAGTAGTTTGCAAGTCCCAGTTTGAAGTCCTGGTAGACTATCATTGCTGGTTTTAAGTCTCAGCAGACCATGGTCCCAGTTTAAAGTCTGGGTGGACCGAGAAGTGCTAGTTTTACGTAATAGCGGACGGTGGTGTGTCTGATTTATGGTCTCAGCAAACTGTGTTGTGGATGTCAATTTTATGTCATGACCCAAGGACAAAGCTGTACTGGTTTTACGTCTCAGTAGACAGTCGCTTACCTTTGCCAGTTTTATGTCATAGCGGACAGCCAATGCCAGTTTAGCATCGTGGCGGACGCGTGCAAAAGATGCCAGTTTTTCGTCTTGGCGGACCTGTACAACACTGCCAGTTTTATGTCATAGTGGACGGTTACAACTTGCCAATTTAACATCGTGGCAGACGATCAATGCCAGTTTAGCGTCATGGCGGACACGTGCAAGGAATGCCAGTTTTACGTCGTGGCGGACAGTGTCTGCCAGTTTAGCGTCGTAGCGGACGACTATTGCCATACCTGATATTGACATCGGAGATGCTACTAAATGTAATACTGCTTCAGATAGATATGATTTACAGGATTTGGTAACTCACTGCCATTGATGTTCGCTAACTTGAATGCTTCATTTCCATATGCTTCAATCACCAAGAAAGGGCCCTCCCAGTTTGCAGAGAACTTGCCTACTGGTTCGTGCATGGCCTTGAGAACTAGATCTCCTTTCTTAATCGAGCACTGCTAAAGATTATGACGATGTTTTTGCCTATGCTTGTCTTGATACTTTTCAATTGTATCACGCGTCTGTATTCGCCTCTCTTCTACTGAATCCAAATCCGTGATTCAAGACTCGGTGTGTTAAGCCTCATTTATAATGGTGGAGAGGACCATTCTCAGAGAAGGAATTTGCAACTCAAGAGGCAGCACTACTTCAGACCCGTAGACTAGGCTATAGGGCGTACTACCTGTAGCCATCCTACATGTAGTACGATATGCCCATAGCACATAGAGGATTTTTTCGTGCCACCGTCTCTTGTTGCCGTCGAGCATTTTCTTGAGCAGATTGATGATGACTTTGTTGGTTGCTTTAGCTTGACCATTCGCTTGCAGGTAGTAAGGAGAGGAAAAAGATTGTTTAATGCCAAGGCTATCATAGAAAGATTTGGTCTCCGTATTACTAAACTATTGTCCATTATCGGTCACGATAGTCATCGGGAAACCAAACCTAGTTACAATGTTGTCTAAGATGAAATGGAAGATCTATTGAGATGTGATCTTTCATAGGGGAACAGCTTCCACCCACTTCGTAAAATACTCAGTAGCGGTGATTATGAAGCTATGACCTACAGAAGATTTTGGCATGATGGGACCTATGATATCTAGTCCCCATCGTTGAAATGGCCATGTTATCTGAGTTGTATGTAACTCTATAGGTGACAAGTGTATGAGATTCGCGTGACGCTGACACGTGTCATAGGTTTTAACCTTTGTCAGGAAATCCTTTTCCATGCGCAGCCAGTAGTACCCTAAGCGATGGATTTTTAAAGCCATAGCCCGTGGTGCTACGTGTCCTCCACAAAGTCCCTTGTGAACTTCGCCGACTATATGTTGTGCTTGGTTTTCGTCGACGCAAGTAAGTAGCATGCCATCAAAAGAGCGTCTACAAAGAGTACTATCTCCTATAATGACGTATTGCCTAGCCCGCTTGCGGATTTGATCTTTCTGTGCACATGTCAAGTCAGACGGTAGCTCACCCTACAGGAGGTAAGTTTTAATGTTGTCGTACCATTCTGGCGTTCTTTCCTCGAGAAGGGCAGATATTTGCGCTGCCTGAATGATAGGATCTGTGCAATCTGTTATTAATGCAGGACAGGTGTTAAACAAGTGTGAGGGTACGTTCAAAGCCAGTGTAGCTAGTGCATCAGCCAGCGTGTTATCAGTGTGTGGCACATGTTGGGCATCGATGGTTGTGAATCGCTTCAGGAGATCTTTAGCCTTATCGCAGTAGGGCTGCAAATGTACAGCTTTGGAGGCGTAGACTCCTGTGATCTAATTTATGAAAAGTATCGAATCACCCCTAATCACCAAGTGTCGAACATCGAGTTCGCTGGCAATTAGCAATCCCCTGCGGAGCCCCTCGTACTCTGCCACGTTGTTCGTAGAGGGGAAGGTCAAGCGATAAGCGTGGAGATGCACATCCTTAGGTGATAGCGTAATAATAGTGAAAGAACTACCACCTCTAGCGGTTGAAGCTCCATCAAAATACAACGTTGCCTCAGGGCCTGTCAAGATAGGGCTTAAACTATGTACATGTTCATCTGGGAACTCAGGCTCTATAGTTGTCTGGTTGTTAATGGGTGATGTTAATAATTAGTCTACTATTGCTTGCCCTTTCGTAGAAGATTGGCCAATATAATGCAAGTCGAATTCTGCCGTGATAGCCTTCCAGCAAGCTATTTTGCTACTCTCGTATAGGTTGTGCGTAATGGCCCTAAGGATGTTATTTTTACAGATGATGTTGACTTGGCTACGGAAAAGATAATGTCTACATTTTTTTAGCGTAAATACTAATGCTAGGAAATTACACTCTACTTCGTTGTACCTCATTTCGTACGCACATAGAGCATGACTCAAGTAGTAGATGGGCACTTCTGACCCATCATCCCTCCTTTGACAAAGTAATGCTGCTAACGCTACGTCTGAAGTTGCGAGGTAAATGTAAAATGGTAAGTCCCTTTGTGGTGGGAAAACCGTTGGTAAGTGTTGAAATTCTTGTTTTAGGCTGTCAAACGCACGCTGACAATCCTACGTCCATTCGAAATTAATGCCCTTTTTGAGCAAATGTTGCATAGGGTGTAGCTTGTCAGTTAATCTCAAGATGAACTGGCGTATAAACTGTAGTCGTCCTTGTAACCCGCGTAATTGCTTGAGGTCTGTGGGAGCTGTTAAATCAACAATGGCTTTGACCTTATCAAGGTCAACTCGTATGCCGATTTTTGACACCACAAACCCCAACATGCGTCCGATTTTGACTCTAAATACGCACTTCTTTGGGTTAAGCCGGAGATCATATTTAGAACATATTTTGAGGACTAACTCCAAGTCTTCTGAATGATCCTCTGACTTTAAAGAATTAACAACTATATCATCTACATAATCATTCAGTCTCCCTAAGAGGTAGTCGCTAAAGATGTATGTCATGGCTCGTTGATACATTGCTCCAGCGTTTTTCAGGCCAAAAGGCATCATAGTGTAGCAAAAGGTGCCCCAGGGTGTCATGAACATTGTTGTCAATTGATGTTCTGGGTTAATGCGAATCTGGTTATAGCCCGAAAAGCCATCCATGACCGACAGAAGCACATGCCCAACTATCGTATCCACTAGTTGGTCGATACTCGGTAGTGGGAAGTTATCTTTGATTGTGGCCTTATTCAAATCTCGGAAGTCTATGCAGATGCGTATGCTTCCGGTCTTCTTTGGGACGACTACAATGTTAGATACCCAATCTGAATAATCGACCGTATGGATGAAACCAACTTGGTATAGTTTGGTGATTTCATCACGCATGGCTAACATGATCTCTGGCTTGATTTTTCGTACCTTTTTCCTAATTTCTTTAATCTGCGGGTCTAAGATTATGTTATGCTAGATTAACCTGGGATCTAGTCCCGACATATCCTCGTATAACCATGCAAATACTGTAACGTTGTTTTGCAGGACCTATTTTATTGAATCGTGCGTTCTCTGGTCTAGTAAAGAACTAACCTTAAGCGTTTTGGCTTCACCTTTATGCGTAACGATAGAAACCTCATTGAGGGGATCTTCGGTTATGTCCCCAACCTCCAAGTCTAGCATGCGCGTCGACTGTTCTGGCCACTCTAGGGACGTTTCTGATGTGGATATGGTTACGTCGTCAAAGGGAGGGTTAATTTCTACTAGCGTAGGGTCGAATTACCTAACTACTCTCCCGTATGGGCCTGTCAAAGTTAGAGGTGCTAAAAATGTTGCGTCCATTTGCTGATTGTCCTGCAAAATTACCAAATGCGTAAATGGTTAGGAAAAAGCATGACGTGGTGTTGTTGAACATGGAAAGCTAACTGAATTTTGAATTTTGCGAACAGGCTGTAATTAATACTACCTGATTACGAGGCGATAAGATGTGATAGTTTAACGTCATTTCGGATAGTGGCGCATGCGATATCTGCCGCATTAATATCTTGATTTTTGAGTTCCATTTTAGGAAGGTCCCGCTGAAATCGGGTATCAAGTCGGTAATCTTCGCATATAAGTAAGTAGTTTTCGGTGAGAACGGACTGTTGGCTATCACGAATTCAAATTCCTAACTGTTACGAAGCGAGAGAAAGAAGAGCAGAAGGTTTGAAGGTGTAATTTGTAGAGACGTGAACATGTGAAGCTGTTAAGGTTCTGCAACTATGACAATGGCGCCTAAGATGAAGAAGAAGAATGCCAAATTAGCTAAAATCGATGAGGTGCAGGAGAACCTTCAGCGCATTTCACAGGCAGTGGTCGAAGTGCGCGACCCAACACCTTTGAACCAGTAGGCCATCTCTTGCGTATTCATGTTATTCTAGCAGTTTATTGTTGTAACTTTGTTCGCGTGAACGAGGGTTTTAAACTATGGACCTCGCATTAAGATGAGGGTTTGGTGTGGTTGCGTCTATCGCCGTTGTCAAAGATGGACCTTGCGTTGTTGTAAGGGTTTGGGCGATATCAGCATGGATGGCTAAGCGTAATGTATAGGTTTTCTGTATTAATGATGCAAATGTAAATCTAGGCATTGATTTATGTATTGCATTTTCTGTACAGTGTTATGCTAAAGCCTATCTTAATCGTGTTAGACATCGTTGGGGTTTTGTGCTATATAAACCCAATCGTCCCTAATGTCCCTCCCCCACAAACTCGGTTGCATGGGAAGGCCATATGGTTTTGAAAGGGTGCGCTTGAGTTTCTGCAGTTCTTACTGTGCAACTACAGCATTATCATTTGGTCTAATTTGTCTAGCGATATCGCTGGTGCCATTGTGGAGCACCTGTTAGTGGGTTCTGCACAGGGGATTCTACCTCTCTTGACAGACGGAGCCATCGATATCGGTCGTCCCAAGGACCAAGAACCTAGTGCCCGAGGTTTGAGGTACTTATGTTGGATCTGGGAAATGGCCTAGTTTAGTTGTTATCATGCATATAACACTTTGTTCGTGGCTCGTCATGTCTCGACCTACTTCCAGAACCCACCAGGCATAGTGTACTACTCAGGTGGGTAAGAAATTTTGTTGACTGTATTTTTGGTTATATGTCTATTATCTAGGTTTTGCAAAGAGTAAGATAAGCCTATGTGGTATGGTACAGGTTTTTTATTCATGAAAACAGGTTAGTGGGGGATGGTGATACGTTGTCCTGGACTGAAACGGCAATAAAGGCGTTTACTTCCACTAACAATGTACGAGCTGGTGTGATGGGGTAGATCAGCTTCGACATTCGTGAGTACCCTACCCGCTACACTGATGCTTTTAAGAATTGCCAGAATCTCGGGTGGCTACATGAGGACTGGACCTTGGATCCGCCCCTTACCATTGATGATGTGCAGAGGAACCTTCCGCCATTTCCTTTACCATTTGGACCTGGTAAGACTATTATGTTCTATTGTTTCGTGATGTAGTTGTGAATTGTGAACATTGCGTAATAGTATTTTTGTTTGACCTGTGTTTCATGTTGTTTAGTTAGGGAATCTTGGGAGATTACCCTTACAATTTCAGGCTGCGAGGTGAATATTGTCCTCTTCCGCAACGGTGACATCAAGGATGCACAACGCTGGCTCGGCCACGCAGCGGTCCCAGTTGCGGTGCTCACTAAGATCCGAGAAGCGAGGCTAATACATTTATTTTTAGCCGCAACCCCTGATTTCCGCGCCAGTGAAATGCTAACCCTGGTCAACTCCTTCAACGAAAAGGCAGAGCATTTTTGCACGCGCGTTCATAACGTACGTGTAAGTTTTGACATTGACGCTAAGCTCTTCGACGATCTTTTTGGCATCTCCTCCGATGGCCTTCCCATAGACAAGAAGGCGAAGAGGAGTCTCGACTGTCAGAAGTGGCTGGAGGAGTGGGTGAGGGTCCCGAAGGAGCCTAAAGGGTTTCCTTGTGAATGATTCAAACTAGGCATCGCCAAGATAATTTATCCCCTTTTCCGGGCCCGGACCTTCCCCAAAACGCTCTCGCAGGGGAAGTTCTTTTCTATAGAGCAGACCCATATTATGCGGGAGGTTTTGGAAGAAGGGACCCAGCTTAATTGGGCAAGCTATTTCACTGCAGGACTACGCACTGAGATGATCAGGCTTCGCAAGAAGCTCGAATCTCGTTTCAACATCCATTACGCCTTCTTCATAGCTTACCTTTGGCGTTTTGTTGAGTTTCTAGTCATCCAAAGGAATGGGGTCTGGGTGCAACAAGACCGAGACCAGTTATCCAGACCTTGGATTACTCATATCCTCAGCACTACCCGTGGGTAGGATCCTCTGGAAGGAATTGGGGAATCTCTGTCTATAACAACCAGAGGGTTGGTGGCATCTCGACTTCGAGGCCCCGACAGTGTAGGCGGGATAATGCCTACTCACACTGGCGATGCCTCAAGTGGGAAACGCTTGGCAGCAGAAATTGTAGAACCTGCAGCTCGAAGCAAAAGGCTTCACATAACCGAGGCCTCTGAGAGTGGTGCAGGCTGAACTGTGGCGGTCAGAGTTCAACGGAGTAAGCCTCCGCCTGGTAAGCGTAAACGAGATGTATTGAAAACTATATTACGCACTATTTATTCAAGATATTTGAAACGATGTACTAAGAGTATTGTGATATGACTAGTGAAAATTACAGAGTAGCTGACCCCTGA
>MNCI01015347.1:100397-117906 GCA_015680685.1 Gnetum montanum
TTGTCTTCCCAATTACACTTATGATGTTTTTTGGTATGGTTAAGTGTAACTGAGGCATCCGATTTTTATCATTTTGTGTTATATAATTTGGTGCTCAAATGTAGATAAAAGAAATTTGATTAACTAATCTAAATTAACTAATTAACTAGCATTTAACTAATCCTAACATAAGCATCTGATATCACTTTTCGTACACATCCTAAACCCATGTATCCACTACTGGGAAACTAAGTGCTACACTATTGGGCATACCAAGCAATAACGTTGCAAGGATTACCAAGAAAATATGTGTTACGCTTGAAGCGGTCGTACTTATGTGTGTACTCTATTTGGCTTAATTTCTTCATTAATATAATAACTGGAAAATAATTAATACCTAATTGAAAAAAGTTAATAAATAACTGAAAACATTAAATGCATAAATGAAATAGCTAATCTATCCAAAGTACTACAAGGTTAATTACAAAGCTTGTATTTATTGCCACACACACTATTATGCTCAGGTACAATAATGCTCAAATAAAGATTAGTACACTCAATGACTCATGCTGTGGGCACTCAGAGGAAAAATTCTAACTTTCAAATGGGAAAAATGCAAGATCTTCACTAAAACTACAATCTCTACTTGCCATAAATGCAGTTGCAAGTGTGTATTTATAACAAACTATAGGCACTACATTGATGGGGCCACATTGACACATGACATGATGCATCAACTAGGCCTCGTTGATGAAGCCTAGATGACAAGGCCATGTCGATGAGGTCTTGTCAACACAACTGACAAAACATGACTCATCATACCCCCACAACTGAATTAAAACTTATCCTTGAGTTCTTTTACAAGTTTGGGAAGGAATGGGATTATTGACTGACTTTCCTCAAACCAAAAAAATTGATTGACTTGACAAAAAAATGGAGTGCCCAAGTGTATGGATCAACACATTATAAAAAATGTTGGTGTTCAAGACACACAATTAAACACCATTACTCAAATTTTTAAACATTAAATAGCACATTCCTTGATGTTGTGAAGTTGTTGGAGAAGATCAACTAATCCTAGGCAGTGGTGGTTCCTGAGGCTCCAAGGGACCTTCACTAGCTTCATGCATGGTGGCTATGGCTATCTTGTTGCTGCTGCAACTTTAGGTAGTAGGTGGAAAGCATCTAATAGTGCTTTCATTTTCTCCTCCTCACTCTCAACTTCATGCACCATCCATGCAGCTTCCCTAATGTGGGTTAGAATGGGTACATCTCAAGGACACGGGATTATTCAAAACAACTCCTTTGCATTGACAAACAAGGTAGCAAACTATTTGCATTTAATGTTGAAGACCCTAACTATGTCTTTTAGGTCCTAGTAGTCATTCATTTATCTGGCTAGGTTCTTAATGATATATCATTGATCTTTGAATCGCTCTCTAAGAACTTCAAGTTCAACATTAGTAATCTAAATCTTTTGCTTGGTGTCCTTATGGTGTTTGAACTCTACCTCATATAAAAAATATGAGCTAGCCACTTATTTTTCTAATGCTAACTGTGGTCATCTAGTAGTCAACATTGTTAGGTTTGCATTATGGAGATTGGCCAACTTCATGTACTCTGTCATCTCCTCAATTTGCAACTCTTTTAAGCAGATCTCTTCTTTGTTGTAAGTGTTGATCCCATCAACGATGGGTTGACACATTTCTCTTCCTTTCTAGAGTTGCTAAAGGGATTCATTCATCTTTTCCTTTTTCATTTGGATTTTTTTTTCATTCACTTCCTTCTGCAAGCCAACCTAGTCTCTGTAGTGATTTTCCACTTTCTCAAATTTGAGGGCTTCATTCTTCTAGGTGATAATATTGATGGCAAACTTCTAACCCAAGGTACGTACCTCCTCCATTGATAGATTGTGATTTTTCGTCACCAATTTTCTCAATTCAGTGTTTACCCTATCAAGCTACTCCTGATGTTGATGAATAGATTTTTGCATTTGATCTTTCTGAGCATCAACATTTTGCAAGCACTAATTTTGTGTGGTCAATGTTTCATTCTCTTGGTGCATCTAATTCAAGTCCTTTTGGATTGAGTACATTTCAACTTCTACTATAGATTGTTTAAAGATGGTTATCATTGTCTTCTCCTTATCCTTCTAAAATCATTCTTGAAGTTGTTTGATAGCTTCATCTCTTATCACTGTTGGGTTGAGGATTGCTTGATCTACAAGTCAAGCATGAACTTCAAAAACCTCCACGACCAAGCATTGATTTTGCTCTTACGTAGTTTCTAGTTGCCCCTCCAAAATAATATATTTGCTCTCTGCATTTATCAACTTTGACTGGGTTATGGTGATGTTCTTTACAAGATTAAAGATGTCCAAAATTGATTTCCTAGTTCCTACCAATCATTCTAGAAACTTTTTGTGTCTAGGCTATGTTTAATTTTCCACTAACCATGTCTACGGATGTCTGCACATCTTGAAGTATACTTTTGTTTAGTACAGATGTTGTAAGTGCATTCAATGCTTTAGCTACATGGTCAGCCATCATTTCAACTACTATTTCTTGCCCTTGGTGCTACATCACCAAGATAGTTGCTCCTTTTCCTTCCTTCAATTGCACTAAGAAAGTGGTGGCATTCCTAGAGATTTATGGGGATAGATGGTGTTGCAATAGTGACACCATCACTTCCCAAGTATTTGGATCCAACCTCATGAGCAGTTGTGTTCTTTGGGTAGAGAAGATTGGACCACACCTCTCCATGTAGTTAATTGTTCAAGCCACCTCATTAAGGTCACTCATTACTGGCTAATACATAGATGGATCTACCCCACTCATTTCTCCATGTTTCTCTTGTTCACTCAAGAGTTGTTCTTGGATTTTTCATAGACACTTAATGGTTGTGCGAGCCTTTGGTGTTATTTCCTGAGTGGGTGGTGGTGGTGGCTACTCCTCTAATTGAGTTACCATTAGCATCTTCTCTTTCATGATCTTAGACCATGAACTCAAAGGAGTATGCCTAAGTATATCATTAGAGTAGCGAACGATGCCTGCCATTTTGTAAAGTTTCGTAATGAGGCATGGAAAAGGCAAGGTCTTCCTTCCACATTTATTTTCTTTTAGATGCTTCTCAATCTCCAAGTATAGCAATTGTGGAAGGTTAATGAGGAACTTCCCACTTAGAGTAGTGCATGCTGAGGTGAATAAGATGGTTACCTTGCTTGGCCTCACCATTGGATTGAGGTGATAAGCTACAATATTGAAGTAAATTCACTTTTCTAGTGTGAGTGCACCATACTTCTTATGGTTCACCTAGTAGCAATGCTAGGTCCACTCCTTCTTGGCCTTAGGGTCATCTTGTGTAGATAATTATCTACCAGCTATGTTCCAGTGTTAGGAAACTCAAGTGCCTATGCAATAGCTTCTACCAAGTAATATACTTGAATGTCCTTGATCTTGATTTTGGGTCCCAAGTTTTGCTTGTTCTAGAAAACATATGTCTCTCCCATGTGCTACTTTTTACCAGATGTGACAATTGGCCACATGGGAGAGGTTTGTAGTTGAGCCTTGATATCCTCTAGAGCTTTCATCAAAAATAGCCCAAAGTTGATTTCTTGAAGAATGGATCGTTGAATCTCCTAGGACTTGATGATATCAAGGCAAGCTTGATTCAAACTGACCTCAAGCCTTGGCATGGGTCTAGGAACTTTTCCTCATTGTGATTGTTTAGTCGACACTTCTTCTTCTAGAATTTGTTGAACAAATTTCACTTCAGGTTCCTCATGAAGAGGTCCCATTGCATCGGTTTCCATAGGTAGTTATTGGACTTGTTCTTGTTGGCCCCTTCTAGTTCTAAGCCACTTCTCTTGTGGTTGCAAGGGTTCTCCTTCTTGTGGACATTTTTGTTTTGGTGCCATCTATAATCAGAATAAGACCATGGATTAGCAATCATTGTGTAACCTTAAAAAAATTAGAATACCTTATCTCTTAAGGATAGTTACACTTGGCTAAGTTGTAAATATGGATGATTTAATTAATCCAATTATCATTTATTTATGAATTATCATTAATAAATCATCCCATAGGTTGTCGGAACGGTTAACTATTGAAAAAGTTAATGTTTATATGTTGCTAAAATTATTAATCCTTTGGGGAGTTAGAAACATTTCCAAAAAATTTCATCAATTTTTAATTGGAAACCTTAAGGTTTGTAGCCCCCATGATAAAAGTGTTACCTCAAGTAAGCATAAGATGAAAAAATGGAGTGATTTTGATAAATGGTTGGGAAATTATGAGCTCTAGAAGGTTTTGGGCTTTGAAAAATTTCAAAAACTCCCCTTGTGTTATGAGCAAATGGAAAAAAAATTACAGAAGTGTCTAGCAGTATATATTGGGTTTTTACACTACATTGACAAGGCTTAGTAGACTAGGCCTCATCGATGAGGGGTGATGCGTCGATGGGACCTCAAGGATCAACTATTGACCACTATAGTTAAACTTTGACTTTAGTCAAACTTGCAAAATATGAAAAGTTTTTGAGTAAATTGGTATCAAATGAAAGCCTAAAAGATTAAGAATCATATGAAAATATGAGAAGAGGATGTTGAAGCTCATAATTTTGAAGAAATGGAGAACAGTTAATATAGTGGATGAATGAAATGAAAAATTAAGGGGCTTAGAGTAGTATACTTTGGAATATGCAAAAGGAAGGGTTATAGTGATGTTAAAGATAAGGAAACTTAACTAATCAAGCCATGAGCTATGCAAGTGGGTCCTTTTCATAGCAAGATCATGCCCTTTTTGCCCTTGCATAACCTCAACCGAGGAGTCCGTGAGCCCCATAGTCAATTTTATGATCAGGACAAGTTAAGGACCAACCCAAAAGAATCTACTAAAGAATCCCAACAAATTAGAATAAGACATAGCGCATAACATAGAACATGATAATGAGGTGAATTACGATAGCATGGATGGATGATAGAGAAGGTGGAATGGAGTTTTGAATTGAGGTCATAAGAAGTCCCTTGTGGAATTTCGATTTAAAATGACCTGAGTTGTTCCATCCTCACTCTAGAATAAAACCATTTGCTTTCAATGACTTCATATCACCACTCTAAGATCGATCCACCCACTCGAGACACAAGAGTGCTTCTACATGAAAATCATCATTCCACAAAGAGAAGTAAAGAGAAGCAGAAAGTAAGAGAGAGATAGAGAGAGCCTTAGTTAGAGGGGACCTTCAAGCATAGGTGCATGTTTTTCAAGTCCCATAACTAGTGCTTGTAGTCCATTTATTTGTCTAAGGGGTGTGCTTTGAATTTCCATTGTTTTTTTCTTCTGAAATGGAAACCATACCATGTGAGGACTTATTTGTGTCAAAGGGGTGTGCTTTGAATTCCCATTGTTTTAATTTTTTTTTTGAATGGGAACCACACCATGCAACAACTTATTTAACTTCCTATTAGTGGTTGGTATGGAACAGTAAGAAGTCCATGAAAAACACTCAAGAACCCAAGCAAGTAGAATAGTATAAAGAGTATTGAGTCCCCTTAAAGTTACATCGTTTACAAACCTTTGAATCCTTCCTAATTCCGAAACTACCAAGGTTAATGATTGATTAAAAGTTTCTTTAATGGAAGGGACCTCAAATTCCTAGAACAAGAAAAACCATAGAGTTCATTGGATGGGTGGATGATGTGGACTCATTTCCTATTTCATAAACCATGTCAAAGTCATCAGACATCAAAATTCAAAAATAGAAACAAAAAATCAACAATCACAACATTAAGCACAAACCATCATTATTAAATAGTAATAGCGACACTGTGTCTTTTGACAATAAATCACTCTTTATTAACAAAAATGAGAAAATATCATACTTAAATCAAGCCAAAAAAATTAAAGTATATAAGAAAGTGTGAAATGGTCAAGAAGGTTCAAAGGTATTAAAGATGGTGTAAAATTAGAAAAATTTGAAAAATTAAAAATTTGTAAAATAAATAATTTGTAAAAATCAAAAATGTAAGAAACAAAGAGTAGAAAAATTGAGAAAAAAATTTGATTATCAACACAGATGGCCATCTCCCCAATGACTGAGTTAGAAGGAGGAGATCTGAAAAATAGAATGTGGTTGTCCATATATTGAAGCGGTAGTTACACTAGCCTGTCCTAGTTTGAGGAAAAGCTTCACTTGTTGGATGTTAACCAACTACTTTTTATTCAAGTTTTTAATTTTGTATATTATCATGGAAAAAGAAGGAAAGGTTTGATCAATTATATAAGGTCCCTCCCACAATGTTTTAAAATTTATTTATTTTTTTGGATACATGTGTGGGGTTCTAGTAGAGGACCTTATCTTCTGGTTATAGTTTTACTTTCCTTATTCTTAGGTCATGACATTTCTTGCTAAATTTCTTGTTTGCCTCATTTATGGATTGGAAAACTAATCAATTTTGATCTAATACATTTAGGTTGATTAATCTTTCTTTCTATGTTAGACTTAGGTCAAGATTTAGATCACAGGATGTTGAGAGTGTATGGAGCTTAGATTGAATTAGGAGCATTGGAAGTTTTCCGTACACTAACTCATAGGGAGAATAGTCAATAGGAAGTTTCCAAGTTGAATGATAAGCCCAAAGAGAATTGTTAAGCTTTGTACTCCAATCCTTATTATATTTGCAAATGATTCGTGTTAGTATTTTTGTAATTTCTTGGTTGGTTAACTTTACTTGACCATTGGCTTGGGGGTGATAAGGTGTTATGAATTTATGTTCTAACCCCAAGTGTTGCATTAACTTTCTAAAGGTGGCACCCATGAAATGAGTTTGATTATCAAAAATTAGTGAACATGGCATCCCAAACCTATTCACGATATGTTTTTGTATAAATTTGGTAGTAGTGGATGATGTACAATTAGTGATGGTTGTTGCTTCTACTCATTTTTTGCAGTAGTCAACTACTACTATAATATACACCTTCCTATTGGACATACATGTGATGGGACCCATGAAATCAATGTCCCATATGTTAAAAGGTTCTATTGGTTGAATCCACTATTGAGGACTTTCCATGCGAGTGGTCATCCCCCTATCTCATTGACAATGTTTATAAGACTTGATGAGCTAGTGGGCATCCCTAATGATTGTAGCCCAATAGTATCCTACCATTAGTATTTTTATGACTGTGGATCTCTCTGCATAGTGGCCTTCGCAAGGCCCTTCATGAGCATCCTAGAGAACATGTAGTTGATCTTCGTTAGGGACACACCAACAGATGAAGCCATTAGCACACACCTTATAGAGGTGTTCATTAATTTCCGTGAAGTATTTGACTTGATGAAGAAATTTTTTCTTTTTCTTAATAGTTCAAGTCTTGTGGCATCTCTTGAGTGATAAGGTAAGTGAGGATGTCATTATACCATATTGTTTTCGTAGGTATTTGTTCATTTATTACTTTGGCAAAGAGGAGTTCATCTAGAAACTGATCAGAGAGTGAGCTCTTCTTCTCTTTATTATTCCATCTTAAGCAAGAGAGGTGGTTAGCGATCACATTCTTAGTCCCTTTTTGATCTACCATAGTGAGGTCAAATTCTTGCAAGATCACAAGTCACTATATGACATGAGGGCTCAACGTTGGCTTGTTCATGAGGAAGTGGATTACATTGTGACTTATATGCACAAATACTTTGTAACCAAGCACATAGTGCCTAAATTTTTCTAGCATGTACACCACTTCCATTAGTTATTTTTCCATGGTGATGTAGTTTAACTATGCTTTCACAATGCTTTGGCTTGCACAATGGATGTAATATGGATGTTTCTTATTGTCCATCTGCATGAGTACTAACCCCAAAGCATAGTTAGATGCATCTGTTATGATATGGAAACATCTAGACCAATCTGGTACTTGTAGGATTGGTTTTTCTATGATTTTCTCCTTTAATTTTTGGAATGTGTGTTCACATTCCTTGGTCAAGATGAAAGGTGCATCTTTCTTTGTAAGCTCTACCAATAGGTTTGCAATCTTAGAGAAATTCTCTATAAATCACCGGTAGTGGTCAATGTATCCAAAGAATGACCAGAAATATTTAATAGTCTTTGGTTGATGTGTTATTCCTTGGATGACCCTTATTTTTTCTAGGTCTACCTCCCCTTTTTGCAAAATTTGGTGCCCTAGAATAATGTCTTCTTGCATCATGAGATGTTTCTTTTGCCAATTGAGCCATAGGTTTGTCTCTACACATCTTTTTAGTACTTGGTCAAGTTGGTCCAAGGCTTGCTCAAAGGTAGCTACATAGGTGGAAAAGTCATCTATGAAGACTTCAACACCACTACCGATCTACTTTGAAAGATACTAAGGACCAAGCGTTGAAAGGTTGCAAGGGTATTGCATAGACCAAATAACATTTTACAATATGCAAAAGTTCTCCAAGGACTTGTGAATGTTGTTTTGGCCTAATCTTTTTCTACAATTTGGATTTGATTATAACCACTATAACCATCCAAGAAACTCTAGAAAAACTTCCCAAATATGATGTCTAACACTTGATCTACAAATGGCAAAGAAAAATGATCTTTAAATGTTGTCATATTCAATAGCCTAAAGTTGATGTAAACCCACCATTTTCCACCCTTATTTGGTACAATTACAAGTGGGATAACTCACTCACTATCTACAATGGGATAGATGAACCTTGCCTTGAGGAGTTGCTCAATTTTCTCTTTGATGATTTGCTTTAATTTATGGTTCAACTGCCTCTACGGCTACCTTCTAGGCTTCATGCCTAGGTCAATGTAGATGTGATGCTAGCATATCCTTAGATTGATTCCTCTTAGCTCTAGATATGACCAAGCAACGGTTGTTGACCATTTTTTCACCACTTTCAACAACTTTTCATTTTGTTTAGAAGCAAGCTTGGCAATAATTATGACTAGTTTACCATTCTTTAAAATGCATACTCCATACTAACTAGTAAACGTTTTAGCTCTAAGGGCTCCTACTTCAAGTGATCAAGGATTTTTAACTATCCCCAAAAAGTATCATCATTTTCATGAGAGAGCTAGGAATGAACTTGTTTAATTTTGTTCATGCCTTTAACATATGCACAAGTTAGGCTCTAAGTTGGCTCCATGCATATTGTGCTGCTATCCAAATCAACTATTAGCCACTGGGTGCCCTCTTGCTTTATGGCTACTATGTACAGATACCTTTGAAGGTTAATTTTTTGTGTACATTGATTACATACCTTAATGTATGTACTCTTGATTGACCAAATTTTTGCATGCAATTGCACCTATTATCATTGTATGCAATGCTTGGAATATGCTTCTTCTCAATTTTTCTTAGCTTATTTTTCTTAGATATTTTGAGAGATAGATCCCTTGTTACCATTCTTGTGTTGACCATGCTTAACTAAGCCCTTCCCATGATGATGGGGAAGTCATTTTTGCAATTGTCCAGCTTGATTACCAAAAAATTAGCAGGATAAGACTACCCATAAACTATGGTTACAATGTCTTCAACTAAGCACAAAGTGATAGCAATTGATTGATCTACTAATTCTAGATGAATGTTTCTATAGTCAAAAATAAGATGGGTTAGCATTATAGTGTGGAACATAGGTGACACTTAGTTTGAAGGGTACTCAAAGGTATTTGATATAGAGGATGAGGATGTTGAAGATGTAGGGTAATCAACTAGAGTAGGTTGTGAGGGCTAGAGAGGACTGTTGGGTCGAAAGAAAGGTCTTTTTCATCATTGATTGTTCAGACCATTGGGCTAAAAAACTGGTTATGACTGCACAAGCCTCGTAGCATTTCATTTTTTTATCTCTAAAGGAATCTCACCCTACATGGATGGAGTAGGAGATAATTAGGTTGAAGGTGGAGGTGTATGTGTAGAGGGATGCAAAGGATGGCATGGATATAGATATGGGTTTTTCCCTAGAGTAGATGATGAATGTATTTGATGGTACTCTGAAGGGTAATAGTGATGCCAGAATGATGCATGACTTGCAATACATTTAGGGGAGATGGGTTACTAAGCATAGTACTCGTATGGATCTGACTCCCTATAAGGGTATTGCTTCCTTGGTAGTGGCATTTCTCATGATTGTGGTTGATACCTTTGCTAGTATTGTTCGTATGATTTTGGAGGAGTTCCTCTTGGGTAGTAAGCTTGTTGTTGTTAGTGGAATTATCTTAGACTGCATTGAGGATAAGTCAATCATCTTGAAGCTTTCCTACATGCTAGGCAAGGATTCAATGCATATACTCCAGACTCTTGTAAATGTGACACCATAAGGAAACATCCCTTTGGATGTTCATATTCATAGATGTCACATTCAGTTTCATCATTAGAGTTAGACTCCACAACTTCCTCTACTACAACAACTTTGTCCTTACCTCTTTAGTAGGCACATTCAACTTATTTTTTCCTCTTGCAATTATGATCATTATTTTTCTCTTTAGATTCTTCAACAATATTCAAAGCAATTTGAAATTTTTCATTCAAAGAGTCTCATAATTTGTCAACCTTGGCCAAAATATAATAAATGGATTTTTGGATGGGCAAGGTTTTCCTATTTACCACTTCATCAAGTGGTGACTCCTCCTCAACAAAATTGGACCTCTTGTTTTCTGATAAAAGGATCCCTATTATATTCATTATCACTTCCCTTTTTGGTAGCTCACCTTCTTCTTTTGCTATCTGTCCAATTAGCCTCTGGATCTAATGAGCTCTAAGTTTAGACAATCCTCCTTGGGCATACACCCCAAGGGTTCTTCTAGTTTCTACTCTAAGCCCATCTATGATGTTGTGAAGTTGTTCCCTCTAAGAATAACCATGGTTAGGACATCAGTGTAGGAGTGAATAGTATTAGCCCATGGTGGCATCCAAGGGTTCATGTGCTTCTTATTTCCAACCTTGGATTTTCCTTCTCAAATTAGACACTCTAGAGTACATATGATATTTATCATTGAATAGTTCTAAAATGGTACTCCATCTGTGGATAGATTCTAGCTCCAAGAATTGATACCAACTTTTAGCTTTCTTGATGAGTGTCCTTGGGAAAATCTTGATTTTTTTCCACTCATTCTCTATGTTTGGTAAGGTGCAAGCATCCTGAAAAGCCTATAGATGTGTTTGTAGATTAGAATTGTATCCTCCCTCAAATCTTGGGATATTTTTCATGTCTAGGCACTTGATTCAACTATCCTTCATATTCCTGGTTGGGATTTTAACTATCTCTATAATTTTGAGCATACTTAAAGTCACTAAGAGAGGTTCATCATCATCACTGTGTTGATGATGCCAATGATGGTTTTGGCTACCCTTTCAATTTTGATGGCCTTCACAGTCATTATTATCTCACTAGTCACCTTCATCATGATTGTTTCAATGGAAAGTTCCGTGAGAACCATCAAATGAAGAGGAATGTTCAGAATTGCATGAAGAGGAAGATGGACCACCACTACCACTATGATGTCCACCATCACTCTTACACATATTATGATCACCATCCTTAGATCCATTACTATTGTGATTCTTGATCGAGTCCCTACCTTGACTATTACTTTTTTCTAAACCTAATTTATGCACAGTAGATTGCAATTTCAGGTTCACATCCTTGCCATTAGTAGCAAGGGGTGGAGAATCTTCATGTTGAGAACCTTTAGTAGGAGGATCCTCAATGTCATCTTGATTTCATAGGAATAAGAGATTGGCATAATGTTTCCCTCTTTTAGCTTCATGGATTTTCTCCTGATGTTGATCTCATCTATGTTGTGTTTCAGTGGGATAGTAATTTTGAGTGTCATATCCATCCACAATGTATTGTTCATGAATATTTTCTACATTAAACTTCTTAAGGATCTTGAATAACATCTCAAGCATAGATCTTTCAGGGGGCAAGATGATGTTTCCCTCCATATCACACCATCATAACTATTCATCCTAATGTAGGATGAAGGTGAAGTTTGGCATAAACTTATTTGGATGAGTGTATACCACCTTACATTCTTGTGGGACTTATGGCTGGTATCTTTGTGCTTGTGAGAAGAAGAGGACATTTTGTAAAATAAAAGAAAATTATTAGTGTTCTTTTATAATTTTCATGTATAGTAGAAATGATATTGACCTTTAGGTTTGTACAATGATATTAATGGAATTCACCTAAACCAAAATAGTGCACATTCCACAAACAAATTCCTGAACAATGGTGCCAATGATGAGTGGCAAGCTACCCCTACGTCCAACCATATGAATCACAGAGCATTCATGCATGAACCAATTGAATTTCATGGACATTAGCATTTTTAGTGCACTAGTTCTTTAGGAAGTGAATCTTTCCTTAAGGTTAATCATTGTCTTTCCAATTACACTTGCGATGTTTGTTGGTATGGTTAAGTGTAACTAAGGCATCCAATTTTTATCATTTTGTGTTTTATATGTTGGTGCTCAAATGTAGATAAAAGGAATTTTATTAACTAATCTAAATTAACTAATTAACTAGCATTTAACTAATCCTAAAATAAGCATATTATCCCACTTTCCACACATGCCCTAAACCCATGTATCCACTGCTGGGTAACCAAGTGCTATGCTACTAGGTGTACTAAGCAATCTAAGCAATAACACTGTTGGGATTACTAAGCAAATACATGTTATAGTTGAAGTGGTTGTACTTATGTATGTACTCTATCTGGCTTAATAGCTTCATTAATATAACAATTGGAAAATAATTAATAACTAATTGAAAACATTTAATAAATAACTAAAAACATTAAATGCATAAATCAAATAGCTTATCTATCCAAACTGTTGTAAGGTTTATGAGAAATCTCATCTTTATTGCCACACATACTATTGTGATTAGGTACAAAAATGCTCAAATAAAGATCTATACACTCAATGACTCTTGTTATGGGCACTCAGAGGAAAAATTCTAACTTTCAAATGGGTAAAATGCAAGAGATCTACTACAACTACAATATCTACTTGTCATAAATGTAGCTACAAGCACGTATTTATAGTCAACTATAGGCACTACGTCAATGGGCTCATGTTGATGCATGATATGATGCATCAAGTAGGCCTTGTTAATGAAGCCTAGATGATGAGGTTGCATTGATGAGGTCTCGTTGATGCAACCAACAGAACGCAACTCATCACAAAGGAACACTCTCAAATCATGATCTAGATACACTATTCCATATCAATAAAGCATTCTGTTCTTTCTCTGTCTACATCTTTCCTATTATTTCCTTTATACATAGTGTTTAATATCACCTATATTTTACATTTGGTATATTTTCTTCATATGCATAATATTAGGTATATCATATAGTTAACATTTGAAATGACATCTAGGTATGAGATGTCACAAGTTAACCAACCTTACCTAATCTTAAATGAACCAAACCTAGAAGCAAACTCATATGGATTACCTATCCTTTAGTTTTGCATCATGAAAAACTAGCTACATGACATTCACAAGTGACTTGAGAAGACATTGATTGGCTAAATAGTTCTTCTACAATACTTACCCAATGTCACAATCTAAGTGTAATCATAGGTGATGTGGATCAAGTAAGAAAGCCAACCCTGCATAATGCCTATCCATTGACACTTAGATCTAGCTACCTGAGGTATGATCATAGGTGATGTTGATCAAGTTCTAGAGGCTAACCTAGATCCTTCATAATGCCTACCATCGATCTTGTTGAAATGTATCATTAAGAGATTAGAATAAGACATCAAATTTTAGAAATGATTCAAATATCATGAGATTAGCATGAAACAAATGAGGAAATAGCAACCATAATATGACCACAAGAATGATATGTTTCACCTAATTTTAGATGTGTATGGATGTATTTTAATGAGTTCAAGGTTTTCTAGGGTTAAAGGAGACTTTTTTGAGCACATAATAAGGTTCTAGACATTAGTTTGGATGGCTTTCTAAATATCCTTCATAGGATAGATGTCTCTTGCAAGACATCTTATCTTTCTTGGCAAATATCTTTTCAACTAGAAAGATGTCTCTCTGCAACTCTAGATACTTCGAGAAAGATGTCTTCCTAACCTCAAAGACATCTCATTTAGTTGGAAAAAAGGATAAATTAACTGTAAAAGATCAACAAAAAATACATTCATTAGAGACTTCAAAAGCAAGGATGACAACACTGGTAGTAACAAAATAATAATTAGATCATTGAAAAAATACAAAGAATCAAAGCATGGACTAGTTACTCTACCTTAATAAGTTGAATTGCAACAAGATTTGGTCTAAACACATAAAGCTAAATGCTAGAAGATTGGAACACCATAAGAGAGAAAGAAATAACTAATGAGTAAGAGTAAAAAATGAATTAGACATGAAAAATTTTAATTAAATATAAGTGATGAGTTGTGGGTTGGCTATGTCAATGAGGCCTCATCGACTAGGCTACATCAACTAGGCCCTATCAATGCATTGTTTGATGTGTTGATGTGACCCCATCGATGCAGGGCCTCTTCTTACATATAAATACATGTCAACCCATCATGTTTAGGCATCATCTTGCCATATTGTAGCAAAGCTCTTGCAATTTTTATATTTGAAAGTTAAAATATTTTCCTGAGTGCCTACAGTAAGAGTCATTGAGTGTATGGATCTTTGTTCAAGCACTGTTGTACCTAAGCACAATAGTGTGTGTAGCAATAAAGACAAACTTCTTGATAAACCTTGCAACATTCTAGATAGCTTAAATTTTTCATTTATGCATTTAATGTTTTCAGTTATTTATTTCATGTTCTTCAATAATTAAGCTAATTAAGTAATTAAGTAAGGTAAGCTAAATAGCAATTAAGTAAACACATAAGTACAACTGCTTCAAGAATGTGTATGATGTTTGATAATCCCAGCAATGCTTAATGCTTGGTAACCTAGAAACATTATATGCATTCAGGATGTGTATGATAAGTGGGACTAAATACTTATGTTAGGACTAGTTAAACAATAGTTAGCTAATTAGATTAAACTAAATATTAAATTATGTTATTATTTATCTTGTTTATTTCAAGCACCAAAACCATAAAATATAAAATGATAAAAATCAGGTGCCTCAATAACACTTAAACCATACCCTTCAGTTTGAAAAGTGCAGTTGAAAAGACAACAAATGTCCTCAACACCTAGTTTACTTCCTAGGAGAACTAGTACACCAAAAAACTATAGAATTTGTAGAATTCAACTAGATCATGTGTGAATGCTTCATGATTCATATGGTTGAGTGTAGGTGTACCTTTCACCACTCATCATTGGTGTTGTTGTCATGGATTGTTTTGTTTGAAACATGTGCTATCTAGGAATAGTGAACATCATTAACATCATTAGACAAACCCTAAGGTTAACATCATTCTCACATGTAATATAATTACATAATCATACTTATATTTTATTTTTTTTGCAAAATGTCTTCTTCTCATAGGCATGATGATGCTAAACTGCTAGTCCCTCAAGAATGCAAGGTGGTATATACTCATCCAAATGAGTACATGCCTGATTTCCCCTTCATCATGCATTAGTATCAACAATTGTGATGCTGTTACATGGAACACAATATTGTAATGCCTCCTGATTGATCTATGCTTGTGATGCTACTTTAAACTCTTAAGGAGTTAGGCATCCAAGATCTTCAAGAGGAGTACATTATGCATGATTATGACTACTAGGACTACCACCCCACTAAAATAGAATGCCAGTGATATTAACACTAGGAGAAGCACCATGAGTTTGTGAAGGAAAATTGGTTCACTAATTCTTTGTTCTAGCTAAACTAAGATGACAATAAGAACCCTTCCTAATGGGGATCTCAACATGAAAATTTTCTACCCCTTGTTACTAGTGATGAGGGTGTGGCTCTAAATCTATGATCCACTATCAATAATCTAGGTTCAGGAAAAGATGGTAGTCAAGGTAGGGGCTCAGATGAGCATCAAGATAATAAGAAAACTAATGAATGTGATCATGAAAACAAAATGGAAGTCAATAGATATCATGCTAGAGGTATTCCTCTCCCCTATGCATCATCTTCATCTACATCTTCTTCTTCCTTTTTTGGTTTTGAAATATGTTGTAGAAGGAAAAACTCTAATGAAGGTGAACAATGGAAAAATAATATTAATTTCCAGGCCCATAATGAATGAAGGAGTAATACAGGACATCATCGACGATGATGAAATAATGGTGATGATGAGCCTTTACTAGCAATCCAAAGCATGTTAAATATTATAGAGGCTATAAAACTTCTAACTAGGCATGTGAAAGATAGTTGGATCAAGTGCTTTGACATGAACAATATTCCAAGAATTAAGGGGGGATATAACTCTAATATGTAAAACCATCTACACACCTTTCACGATGCTTGTGCTTTACAAAACATAGAAAATGACTTGTAGAAATTAAAGCTATTTCCGAAGACACTCCTAAATAGGTAGAAGGTTGGTATCAGTCCTTGCAACTAGAATTCATTCATAGATGGAGCACCATGCTAGAACTATTTAATGAAAAATACCAAACGTACTCCAAAGTGTCTAATCTATGAAGGCAAATCCAAGGCTAGAAATAGAGAACACATGAACCTATGGATGCTACCATAGATAGATATTATTGTCTATTACATTGATGCTCTAGCCATGGTTCTTCTTAGAAGGATCAACTCTGTCACATCATAGATGGCCTCAGAGTAGAAATAAGAAGAACTCTTGGGGTTTATGCCCAAGAGGGACTATTCAAAATAAGAGCTCATCAGATGCAAAGGCTAATTGAGTAGGTAGCAAAGGAAGAAGATGAGTTGTGAAACAGGAAAAGTGCAAAAGAGTATAATAGGGATCCTTTAATTAGGAAAAGGGAAGTTCAATTCTGTGACGAGGAGGAGTCACCACTCAAAAAGGTGATGAATAGGAAAATCATACCCATCCAAAAATCTATTTCTAATATTTCAGCAAAGGTTAATAAACTATGGGACTCTTTGGATGAAAAATTCAAAAATACTATGAAGATTGCTGAAGGATGCAAAGAGTAGGAGAGTGATCATGACAACAGGAGGCGAAAAGAAGTTGAACATGCCTACCAAAGAGGTAAAGGAAAAGCTACTATAGTAGAAGAAGTTGTAGAGATAGACTTCAATGATGATGTTGGATGTGACATTTGTGAATATGAACATCCTAAGAGATGTTTCCTTATGGTGTCACACTTACAAGAGTCTAGGGTGTACACACTAAATCCCCAACTAGGAAGGAGGGAAGAACCTAGATGATTATCTTATCCTCAAAAAAAAATCCAAGGTAGTTCCACAAGCAACAACAAGCTTACTATCCAAGTGGAGCTCCACCATAACTATATGAGTAATACCAGCAATGGTAGCAACCATAGTCATGTGGGATACTACCACCTAGATAGCAATACCCTTATTGGTAACTAGATTCATACAAGTACTATNTTGCTATCTAGGTGGTAGTATCCCACATGACTATGGTTGCTACCATTG
>MNCI01015347.1:117989-132850 GCA_015680685.1 Gnetum montanum
ATCTATTTGAGGGAAACCCCCATATCCACACCATCCTCTACATCTATCTGCACACATTCCTCTACCCTCAACCTAGTTACCTCCTATTCCATCTATGCAAGGTGAAATTCCCCCACAACTGCAATAACAAAATGCTACGAGGGTTGTAAATTTACAACTGGCCTTCCAACTGAGTGGTTTAAATAATAGATCTAAGAAAAAACCATTTTTTGACCCAACATTCCTTCCAAACCCTCACAACCTAATGTTGCTAGTCATCTTTTATCTCTAGCAGCCTCATCCTTTGCATCAAATATACTTGAGGGTGCTTCAAACCAAACGCTACCTCAAATATGTGTTGTGATGTTAACTCATGCTGTCTCTAATTAGATCAATGTTGGAGACCTTCCCATAAAGAGATCTGACCTAGAAAGTCCTCTTATTTACTTATAGATCATTGGACGTGAGCCATGCAAGGGTCTTCTTGATTTCAATTTTGGTGTCAATCTTATCTTCCATGACATGTACTAAGCCTGAAGCCTACCACCTCTCAAGAAGAGCAATATCTATTTAGAATTGGTAGACTAGTCAATCACTATTCCTTTGGGACTAGTGAAGGACATTGTAACTACAGTTTCTGGGTGGTCCTATCCTATCAATTTAGTAATGATCAAGGTAGAAAATTGCAAAGGTGACTTCTCCATCATTATGTAATATGCATGGTTTAGCACTATTGATGTAAGAATGGGCATCAAGGATCTCTCCTTGCAAATCTCCAAGAATAATGAATTTGAACAACTTAAGAAGTGAGTTCCATGTATTGCATATAGTAATAATGGATGCAATTGTGTGTAGAAAATCTAGTTTATTAAAAGTACATTTATTAAAGCATGCAATAAATTTGCACATGAAATAGATATCCAACAATGCCTGTATGTAGTAGCCATAAAACAAGAGGGCACCCAATGGCTAATAATTGACTCTAATAGCAGCACACTATGCATGGAACTTATTGAGAGCTTGACATGTGCTTACATTAAGGGCATCGATGAACTTCAGAAAGTTCATCACCAACTCTCTAATGACGAAGTTGATGATAACTATTGGGAAGATTTGGAAATCCCTGATCATTTCAAGCTAGAGCCCTTAGGGTTAAAAACTCTACCAACTAGCATGAAGTATGAATTTTTAAAAAATGGTAAGCTAGTTATAATCAATGTAGATCTTACTCCAAAATAAAAAGACAAGCTATTGAAGGTGGTTAAAAAATGGCCAATATCCTTTTCTTAGTTATATATTAAACTAATTAGAATTGATCCAAGCATATGCCAGCATTGCATCTACATTGACTCCGCCATGAAGCCAAGAAGGAAGTCATAGAGGTGGCTAAACCCAAGTTGAAGTAGATCATCAAAGAGAAAATAGAACAACTCCTCAAGATGGGGTTCATCTATCCCATCATGGATAGTGAGTGGGTTAGCACACTCATAATTGTATCAAAGAAAGGTGGCAAGTGGAGGATCTACATCAACTTTAGGCTATTGAAATTTTCCATTTTCATTTATAAACCAAGTGTTGGACACCATATCTAGGCATTGCTATTATAGCATCTTGGATGGTTATAGTGGCCATAAACAAATCTATATTAGGCTAGAAGATTAGGCCAAAACAACATTCAGCCCTTAGGGAAATTTTGCATATTGTAAGATTCCATTCAATCTATGCAATTCCCCTACAACATTTTAATTCTTGGTCCTTATTATTTTTCAATAGTAGATTGGTAGTGAGTCAAAAGTCTTTATGGATGACTTCTCAACCTATGGGGCTACATTTGAGCAAGACCTAGATCACCTTGAGCAAGCATTGGAAAGATGTGTTGAAAGAAACCTAAGGCTCAACTAGTAAAAAAAACCATTTAATGGTTTAGGAGGGCATAGTACTAAAACATAAAATTATTGAGGTAGGGATTGAGATAAACCTTGAAAAGATAAGGGTCATCTAAGAAATCGCATGCCACTAGAGACAATCAAAGACTTTTGATCATTCCTTGGACACACTAGCTACTATTGGTTGTTTATAGAGAATTTCTGTAAGATTACAAAGGTTTTGGTTAAGCTTACAAAGAAAGATGCTCTCATCTAGACCAAGGAGTGTGAACATGCATTTCAAGAGCTAAAGGAAAATCTTGTAGAAACTTTAATCTTACAAGCACCAGATTGGTTCAAACCATTTTATATAATGATAGATGCATCTAATTATGCCTTGGAAGCTATGCTTACATAGTTGGATCACAAGAAACATCCATATTACATTCACTACATAAGCCAAAGCATTGTTGGTGAACAATTGAATTACACTATAACTGAGAAAAAATTAATGGCAGTGGCATATGCTCTCAAAAAGTTCAAGCAGTATGTGCTTGTCTATAAAGTATTTGTATACACAAATCATAGTGCCATCTGCTTCCTAATAAATAAGCTAACAATAAGCCCCTGTATCATATGGTGGCTCAATATCTTATAGGAATTTGATCTCACAATGGTAGATCAAAAAGAGACTAAGAATGTGATCACTAACCATCTCTCTTGGTCAAGATGGAATAACAAAGAGGAGGAGAGTCTACTCTCTGATTAATTTCCAAATGAACTCCTCTTTATAGGAGTAATAAATGATCAACAACATGCCAAATCAAAATGGTATGATTGCATCATCACTTACCTTCTCACTCAAGAGATGCATTAAAATTTGAAATTTGAAAAGCATTAATAGTTTCTTCATTAGGTTAAGTACTTCATGGAAATTAGTGGACACCTTTACAAGGTGTGTGTGGATGTCTTGATTCATTGGTGTGTCCCTGATATGGACCAAATGTGAATTCTCCAAGATGCTCACAAAGGTCCTTATGGAGGCAACTATGTAGGGAGATGCATGACTATAAAAATCCTGATGGTAGGATACTATTGGCCTACAATCTTTAGAGATGTTAACCAGTTTGTCTAATCATGTGAACACTATCAATGAGATAGTGGGATGATCGCTTGAATGGAGTATTCTCAATAGTGGATTTAACCACTAGATCCCTTTAACATATGGGGAATAGACTTCATGTATTCCATCACACCCATGTCCAATGAAAATGTGTACATCATCATGGTAGTTGACAACTACACCAAACAAGAAGAAGTAGTAGCTGTCACTGACTTTACATCATCCACTACTGCTCAATTTGTATAACAACACATTGTAAATAGGTATGCCACAAGCATTGATTTCTAACAATGGTACCCATTTTATAGGTTCCACCTTTTAAATTTGATGCAATTCTTAGGGGTTGAACATAAATTAACAACACCCTATCACCCCTAAGCCAACAGTTAAGAAGAAGTTACCAATTGGGAGATTATAACGATCCTAATAAGGATTGTATGAAAACATAGGAGAGACTAGACCACAAAACTCAACAACATCCTTTGGGTCTACTACTTAATGTGGTAACTCCCTATAGGCTACTCTCCCTTTGAGCTGGTGTATGATAAACTTCCAACACCGCTAGTCTAATATGGGGTATGTACACTTTCAACAGCTTGTGACTTCAACCTCAACCTGACCCTAGTGGGAAGAGAAAGATTGATCAACTTGAATGTGTTAGATGAAATCTAATTAGTGGCCCTATCTTTGAATGAAGTGCATAAAGCATACAACCAAAAACATCATGACCTTAAAAGATGAAAAGTAAAATTTCAACCTAGAGATAAGGTTCTCTACTGGAATGCCACATACGTACCTCAAAAAATAAAGTTCCAAATGTTGTGGGAGGGACCTTATATACATGACAAAACTATTTTTTTCTAGGGCCATGTTAATTTACTAATCTTAGAGCCCAAACAAAAAGTAGTTGATCAACATCCAAGTGAAACCTTTCCTAGAGCCAAAGCAAGCCAATGGATCTAATACCTCATCAAATGGACAACCACACTTTATATTCCGCATCTCCTCCTTTCAACTTAGTCATGGGGGAGATGGCCATCCATGCTAATCATGTACATGACTCAGGTTTTTACTTTTCATTTTACACATTTTTGTTTTTACACTTTGTTGATTTGTACCCCTTTTTGGTTTGTCGCTCCATTGATTTTCTCGATTTTTGTTTTATACAATTGCTAGTATATTTTATTTTTCTTGAATATTTATACTCTCTTATATATTTTAATTTATTTTTGGTGTGAATTTTATTTATTTTTTCTAATAAATGTTCTTATTAACATAGGACACAATGCCAATGTTGCTATTTACTAATGGTGATTTGTGCATAATTTTTTGATTGTTAATGTCTAGTTTCTATTTTTTAATTCTAATGTATTATGACTGAGACATGGTTTATTTTTCATGGAACAAGAAATGATTCCACATCATCCACCCATCCAAAAACTTTATGGTTTTCCTTGTTTTGGAAGTTTGAGTTCCCTTTCATTAAATAAACTTTTAATAAATTTATGATCTTGGTTCTTTTCAAAATTGGGAAGGATTCAAAGGTTTTCACAGGGTGTGACTTTAAGGGAACTCATTACTCTTTACACTCTTCTGCTTTTTCAAGTACATGAGTGTTTTCATGGACTTCTTATCATTCCATGTCAACCAATAACAGAAACTTAAAAGTATTTGCATTGTGTGTTTTCCATCTAAAAAGAACAAAAAAAACAAATAAACAAATAAACATGATAAGAATTCAAAGCACACCTCTTAAACAAATAAATGGGCTACAAGGACTAGTTATGGGACTAGAAACACATGTTACCCATGTCCAAAAGTCCTCTCTAACTAAGGTTTTCTCTTACTTTCTACTTCTCTATTCTTCTCTTTATGGAATGGTGGTTATCTTGTCAGAGCACTCTTGTGTCTTAAGGGGATGGATCAATCTTAGAGTGGCGATGCGAAGTCACTAAAAATAGTTTGTTTTGATCTATACTAAGGATGGATCTTCTTAGGTCATTTTAAACACAAACTCTGCAAGGGAAATCTTATCAACTCAATTCAGGATTTCATCCCAACTTCTCCATCATCCACTTATGTTTTCTATCACTCACCTCATTGCCAGTTTTCATGTTATGCTTAATGTCTTAGTTTGACATGTTTGAATTCTTGGATAGATTCTTCTAGGTTGGCCCTTAACTTTTCATAACCATTAATCAACTGTGGGGCCCACAGACTCCTTAGTTGAGGTTATGCAAGGGCAAAAAGGGCATGTGCCTGCTATGGGAATCACCCACTTGCATATATCTTAGTTTGAATTTTCAAGCTCTTTACCATAGACATTGCTACAATCAACTCTTTCATGTTCCCCACTGTGCATCCAACCCTATGCTTCTTAAAATTTCATAAAACTTCTTTCTCTAAACATTTTCTTAATTTTGTGTACTACAACATTCTATTCTACTGTTTTCATCATGTTTGTGGCTTTTTGGGATTTGATTTAACTCCTAGTTCACTTTAAAAATCCTTGTATTTTCAAAGTTTCCCAAAGTCAACAATGGTTAATAGTTGCATTAACTAGACCTAGTCAACACAACCAACCCCATCGATGGGGCCTCATTGACTAAGCCCCATCAATGCAATGTAAAAAATCTATAAATACTACCAAACACTTTGAAATTTTTATCATTTGCTTCAAAAAAGAGAGGATTTTTTGTCATTTTTCAAAGTCCAAAACCTTCCAGAGTTGACAACTATTCAATCATTTGTCCAAATCACTCCATTCTTCAAACTTGCAGCTACCAATGATAAGCTCTTAGTCATGGGGGCTACAAACGTTAAGGTTTTGAATGAAAAGTTTTTCTCCCCTAAAGGGTTAATGAATACAGTGATATTAATCCATCAATTATATAGAGTTAACCCTTTCAACAACCTCTAGTATGAATATAACCACTTATCAACATTAAAATACAAATAAAATAATGATTAAAATTAATCAAATTATCCATAATCATAACTTAGCTAATTATTTCACTTTACACAATAATTTCTAACCTCTGGTCATGTTGTGATTACAGATGGCACCAAGACTAAAAGGACCATAGGAGGGAGAACCATCTCAACAAAAGAAGAAATGAACTAGAGCTGGAAGGGGCCATTAAGAACAATCCAAGAAATAGGAAAAAGAAACCCATGTGGTAGGGCCTCTTCAAGAGGAGACTGAAGTGGAATCAATTTGACAGATTCCACAAGAAGAGGCCACAATAGAACAATCACACTGAGGAGAGGTACTAGGGCCTATATCAAGACTTGAAGTTACACTAACATAAGCTTACCTTAGCATAATTAGTCCCTATGATGTCTAATGCTCAATTCTCTAGGAACTAAACTTTAGGCCATTCTTAGAGAATGCTCCAGTAGAGGTAAAGACACAATTGCAAACCTCTTTCATATGGCCAATTATCACTTCCAGTTGGGTGTTGTACATGGGAGAGACATACCTCTTCTAGAATAATAGAAGGCCATGTTCTACTATGAAGATTAAGGACATTCGGGTGTCCTACTTAGTGGAAGCCATTACATAGACTCTTGGATGCTTGATTTTGGAACCCAATTGGAAGAAATTTTTATGCAAGTTGTTCCAGAGGTGAAAATGAAGTAGACCTAGTGGTGTTATGAGGTTGACCACAAGGAGTTTCACATGCTCACACCAATAGAGCTCATATACTTCAAGATAGTGGCCTATCACCTCAATCAAATGGTGAGTTCTAGTAAGCTGATTGCTTTCTCTACCTAGGAATGTGTTACTCTAAGTAGGAAATTTTTGGCAAACCTTTCATAATTCATCTATCTAGAGATAGAAAAGCATTTTAAAGAGAATTAACATGGAAGGAAAATCCTACCCTTTTCATGTCTTATCAAAATAATTTTCAAAATGGCAGGGATAGTCTACTACCCGAATGACATAACTAGGAATACTCCCATTACCTCTTTGTCTAAAATTATGAAGGATAAGATACCTATGAGATCTAAATAAGAGGAGTAGCACCTTCCACCTCCACCACCTACTTAGGAAATAATGCTAGAAGTCTGTGCTACCATTGAGTGCCTACATAAAATCTGTAGGTAGCTCTTACAAAAATAGAAGCAACAAGTGGGAATATGTGATGCAGATCCATCTATGTATCAACCTACGATGAGTCACCTTAATGAAGTGGCTTGAAAAATTAGTCAGATGGAGGAAGGTGGATCAATATGTTTAGTCAAATAAATGTAGCTGCCTATGAGATCAAATCTTAGTGCTTAAGAGGTGATGCCATTGATTCATAGAAATCTCTAGGAATTCCACCTCCCTTTTAGTGTGCTTGGAGGAGGACAAGGGGGCAACTGTACTAGAGATATAGCACCATGGACAATAGATAGCTATAGAAGTGGTTGCTAATAGAATTTTTAAGGGACTAAATGCACCTGCAATGTCTATAATAGATGTATATCCACTTGGAGATGTGTAGATGTCTATAGGAACTTTCAATGAAAGAGTGAGTGTAGCCTAGCATAAAGAGTTACTAGATTGATTGGCAGGGATTGGGCAACTAATTCTAGACATCTTTGATTTTTCAGATAACATTATTGCAACCTAGTCAAAGCTACTCATAGAAAAGGGAAAATGTATCATCCTAGAAGGATAACTTGAAATGGCTTAAGCACAAAACCAATGCTTGGCCATGGAGGTTGCTAAATTACATTCCCATTTGCTGATCCTACACTCTTCAACCTTGCAATAACAAGAAAAGTATCTTTTTAGTAGGTTTATAAGTAATTAAAAAAAGTTAAAGAGGGAATGGTGATGACCATATATAACCAGTCTATACTAGAGGAAAAGACCTATTTAGTTCAAAAGGGCTTGGTTCAAATGCACTAAGAAAATGAGACATTGACAATAGAAAACCATCACCTATGAAATGTTGATGCAAAAAAACAACAGATGCAAGAATTCATCCAACAACAGTAGGAGAAGCTAGCTAGAGTGAATATGGAATTGAGGAAACTAGCAATAGAGAATCACAAACTTTCTATGAAGGAAGTCTGTGGCTTACCCCAAAAATCTATCATTGAAATTGTCACCTGGAAAATGAGGCTCTTAAATTTAAGAGAGTTAATAATCACTACAGAGATTAGGTTGGCTTGTAGAATGAGGTGAATGGAAAACATATCTAATTGACTATAGCATAACAAATCCACAAAGGAAGAGAGGTATGGTAGCCTATCATTGATGGGATAGATGCCTAAAGCAAAGTAGAGATTTTCATGAACAAGTTGCAAATTGAAGAAATGATACAATATATAGAATTTTACAATCTTCACTATGTAAATCTAGCAATGTTGATTACCAAATAGGCATGGTTAGGACTTGAAAAATAGGTGGCCAACTCATAGTTTTTGTACAAGGCTAAATTCAAGCACCATAAAGACACCAAGAAAAAGCTTGTGATAGCAAGTGAGGAACTTAAAGTTCTCAAGGTAAACTCCATTGATCAATGATCAACTACTAAGAACCTAGCTAGGAGAATGAGTAATTACTAAGATTTGCAAAATTCAATCAGGATGTTTGACATTGAGCACAAAAAATTCACTACCTGGTTCATCAATGCTAATGAGATATTCCTAGCAATACCCTATCATTGGGATGTGCCCATTATAGTCCACATTGGTGAAGTTGCATGGACTTTGCATGCTCCTAGGAGTAAGAAGTAGAAGATGAAAGCATTTTTGGATGCTTTTCATCTTCTACTAGAAGTTGCAATAGTAGCAGGATAGCCACAACAACCTCAACTACCACAGGTGCCTAAACCTAGAGAAGGTCCATTAGAGCCTCATGAGCCTCCACTGCCTGGGATTGTGTGATTTTTTCAATTATATTCACATCATCAAAGGACATGTTGATTGATTTTTTGTTTGGTGTTTAATCTTGTGTCGTGAACACCATAAATGTTAATTTTGTTGATTTGTACGCCTAGGCACTTAGTTTTGTCATGTTAGTTTTATTGCATCAAGTGCTAGTCAATAATCCCATGCCTTTCCAATTTTGTAAAGAACTTAAGGATGAGTTTTCATTTAGTTATGGGAATATGATGAGTTACAGGTTGGCCATGTCAATGAGGCCTCATCGACTGGGCCTTGTTAGCTAGGGCTCGTTCACTAGGCCCCATCGATGCTTTGTTTGATGTGTTGATGTAGCCCCATCAACATAGGGGATATTCTTGCCTATAAATACATGCTAACCCACCATGTTTAGGGATCATCTTGTCATAGTGTAGTGAAGCTCTTGTAGTTTTTACATTTGAAAATTAGAATATTTTCTTAAGTGNAACCTTGTAGCATTCTGGATAGCTTAAATGTTTCATTCATGCATTTAATATTTTTACTTATTTATTTTATGTTCTCTAGTAATTAAGCTAATTAAGTAATTAAGTAAGGTAAGGTAAATAGTAATTAAGTAAACACATAAGTATGACCACTTTGAGCATGCATATGATGTTTGGTAACCCCAAAAATGCTTACTGTTGGGTAACCCAACAACATTATATGCATTCAGGATGTGTATGACAAGCAGGACTAGATATTTATGTTAGGACTAGTTAAAAAATAGTTAGCCAGTTAGATTAAAGTAAACATTAAATTAATTTATTTTATATCCTATTTATTTCAAGCACAAAAATCATAAAATATAAAATGATATAAATCATGTGCCTCAATTACACTTAAACCATATCCTTGAGCTTCACAAGTGTAGTTGGGAAGACAATGATCATTCTTAATGCCTAGTTTACTTCTTAGAAAACTAGTGCACTAAAAAAATATAGAGTCCACAGAAGACCATGCGTGAACTCTTTGTGATTCGTGTGGTTGAGTGTAGGAGTACCTTTCACCACTCATCAATAAGATTACAAACTTATAGCCAGTATAGCAACACTGGCTTATAATGGATTATCTTCTTAATCAAATTCATGAAAAATAGAAAAGATTAAAAAAGACTCTAGTAAATAACTAGAAAAGCCCCATTTCACATAGGAAAGAAAATAGACGAAATATTTTATTAATTTTAATAAAAATATGATATTTTCCAAAATATCCATGTACTTGTTTACAACATGTTCCATCTTCCATCAATCTTCTCTTCATAAAAAAAGACTGAGAAATCAATAACATCCAAATTCAAAAGCTTAATAAAATAATATTACCAAAAGATGCCAATTAATCCCAAAATGAGAATTCAAAAGAGAAATATTTTCAAAAAGGAATACCAAAATAATACAAGACAAGTTAATTAAATGATAATTAAAAGGTTTCAAAAATATAATGGATCACATAATAATATTATTTATAATGGAATGATATCCAATCCTTTACAAGAAATAAATCAATTAAATATCAATAAGAGTTAAAGATAGGATAGAATATCAAGAACATAGTGTGTCATATACTTATTTGTATCTTTTTGTGTTCTAAGGATTTCTTGTATGTGTGCATGTATCATTAGTCTAGTTACTTATTTGTTTATGTAAGGCATATTTGATGCACCTCTAACCATGGACTAATGGGTTTTGTACTCCTATGTTATGCTTTTAGGTGCTTAAAGGTTTTAGATGTAGTTCACCTTAAGTCTACCCTCTCTTGTTGCTACTTTAGGACTCTCAAGTGATGTTGAATAGTGCTTTTAAAGGACAACAATCTTGCACTTGGTATCAAATTTTAGTTAAATAGTTTGCGTTTGGTGATAATTCATTACTTAAAATTCCTATGCTATCATGAAGAATAAGAAGAAGAGTAATGGAAGCTACACCTCTAGCAAATCTCCTACTTATCCTAATCCTTTTAAAGAATCAGCATAAAATGATAACATGGAGAAGCATGTACATGAAAAAGCATACAATGAAATATATGATCATTAATCTTTAAATAATAATGAAAATTTACATTTCGGGAAGCATGAGAATAACTCCCTCAACAAGGTTCAAAAGCTACAAGCATAACTTCTATCAGTTAATAGTGTGATACTTAGAAAATTACCAATTGTTGAATGGACTAAAATGGTACATAATCTTGTAGAAAAGCTAGATGTCCTATAACTAAAGGAAGTAAATTTGGAAGCTAAACAAAATTTCTCAGAGTTTAAAATTCTATGCTCCAAAACTAGATTTAATGGATGGGGAACATCATTGAAAATATCCAAGTCTCTATGAGTGACATCTTGTAAACAATGATGATCATAAGGGCATAGGTGAAGAATCATGAGTTAAGGAATGAGAAACTAAAAGGTCAATTGGCTATTTTAACAAAGGTAGTGGCATCTTGTTCAAGGTGGTTATTCCATAATTTTTAAGGAAAAGAGCCCAAGATCTATAAAGATGATCATGATAATAGGCTCTTGAATGTGTTCATCTTTGAGATGAAGCACTTCTTCAAGATGAAAGAATATCTAAAGGATATGAAAGTTAGCATAAATTTTCAATTCTTAGAGTGATGTGATTAAACATGGTGGTTCAACATTATCTAAGAGATGAAATCAAGCACAACTTGAAGGATGATTGATACTTGGGATGTTCTCAAAACTATGCTAGTTAAGAACTTATGTCTAGGCACTTTCATTGACAAATATTGGGTGAAATTGAAGGAACTCTAATAGATTGAAAAGCTATATGATTATCTTAGGGAATATGCAAAATTAGTGTTACAAATTTCCATGATGGATGAAGAGACTAAATTTCACCACTTCTTTAATGAACTAACATAATGATCATAGCAAGAAATCCAAATACATAAGATCTTAGAATATAAAGAGGCATTTGAGTTAGTGGCTAGTTTGGTGATTAATTCTAGCCCTCAGAAGAAACATAAGAATGAATCTAATGAACCTTAAACCAAAAAACATTTGGTTCTAGATTTGGTAGGATGGGTGGAAGGATTTTAGTGGTAATTTTCAAGGTTTGTATCCAATAGTTACCCCTCAGTCCAAAGATTCTTTCCAAGTTAAGGGGAAATAATGAGCTCCCAAGGAATATGATAGGTTTGGGGATCATCATCCTTTCTTTGGAGGACCATGAATAATCCTCTCCTGCATCTTAGTATATGATGTTTTTTGTACTTAGAAAATCATGTCATGTGAGACTAGCCAAACCATCCCAATTGACAACTAGTTCGAAGGGATCCTAATGATGACCGAGGGTTAAATGCTCTCAAGTATCAACCATAAGCTTAATTTTAGATGACTAAAATAAATAAGAATAAAAAAAAAGTAGAGACCCTTAGGGTGATTTATTAGTTCTAACAAAGGTTAGTTGCTATTCTGTAGAATGTCCAAGATGAACAACTAAAGTAAGATCTCTTCAATATAGATGGTTTTGATGCAATTTCTATCAAGAACATTATATGCTTTGGTTGACATAGATGCTGGTCATAACTTTCTTTCATGAGAGGTGACTTCTATCCTTAATTGTAAGTGAAACCAACTTCAAAATCCTACAAGTTAGTCAAATTTTGACCAACCAAATGTACTAGAGTAGTGAGAGATATGTTTGTAAAGGTAAATTAGTGGAGTAGAAAGTTGGATTTTTCAGTCTTGGATAATGATTCTTTTCATGTCATCCTTGGACATGAATTTTTCAAGAAGTTTAAAGTATTGGTCATCCCATATTTGGATGTTCTTTACATTTTACATGAAGAATTCACCTTGTGTCATTAAGACTTCTATATTAAAAGCAAAATCATTCGTAATGATGTCAAAATTATTTCTTCGATGATGATGAAGTAGGTTGCTAGGAACCTAATAAAATACATGTTCCTTGTTATCTTGAGAGATATAGTAGAGGATAATATTATTCTAATGAGTGTATTGATCAAGAATGTGATGGGAAGATAAAAGGGCTTGATGCCAACAAAATTACTAGAATAGTGGATGGCAGATCATAAGATCAAGTTGTTACCAAGAACTCTTCCTCCTAGAAAAAAATCCTATAAAATGACTTCCCTTGAGTTGGTGGAGTTAAGGAAGAAATTGGTGAATTTGGTGAAGAAGGATTACATTCAATCCTTCAAGTCTCTTTACAAAGCCTCAATCTTATTTTTCAAGAAAGAAGATGACTTGTTATGGTTGTGTTGTAACTTCAAGCTCCTAAACAAGTATACCATTAAGAATAAATATTTAGTACCTTTGGTCTTGGACTTGTTTGACCAACTAATGGGATCTCAAGTTTTCATCTAATTCAACATTCACAAAGATTACTATCAAGTGTAGATTATGGGAAGTGATGAAGCAAAGACAACATGTATCACTTATTATGGCTCATATGAGTGATCAGTCTTGTCATTAGGTGCAATGCTCTTGCTACCCTTTTCACATTCATAAATGGGGTGTTCCATATGTACCTTCACATTTTTATAGTATTATATCTCAATGAAATCCTTGTGTACTCTTATTCTAAGAGGAACATATTCAAGATTTCAATATGATGTTCTTCAAATTATGAGAGCACAAGTTATATGTCATGTAGAAGAAGCATGAATTTGGAAAGGGGAAATTAAAATATTTAGGGCACATCATTGGTGAAGGATGAAACAAGATCTAAAGAAAGTGAAGGCCATTACCACATAGCCTACATTAAAATACATGCATGAACTATGTCAATCTCTAGGGGTCGGTAAGTTATTATAGAAAATTATTGGTGAGTTCTTCGGAATGATAGTAACCTTAACTAATTTTCAAAAGAAAGATGTTCCTTGGAGTTGGAGTATCTAGTATCAAAAAGCTTCTGATAAGATCAAGATAATCCTTATAACTCAACCTGTGTTAGTCCTTCCTGACTTCTCAAAACAATTTGAAGTATATACTAATGCTTTGGATGAGCCAATTGGTGGGTTATTCTTACAAGAAAATTATCTGGTAGCATCCAAATCAAAGAATTTGAACAAAAAATTACAAATATGGATTGTGCATGAAGAAAATACTTTCATCATTGTGCACTACCTTCATACCTGGCAATATTATCTACTTGGTAGTTTGATGATAGTCAAAATTGATAACAGTACCAAAATTTACCTTCTCAATCAATCTAAATTGAATTCAAAGCAAGCGCAATGGTTAAACCTTTTACAAGAGTTTGACCTTCAATTTATTTTTCTGTTAGGCAAGGAGAACCTTATGATGGATGCTTTGAATAGACATCATCAAGTGCACTGAAAGTAAGTAGTGCATTAGTCCAATACCTATTAGATTATGGTTGATCATGACCTCTAATAGAAAATTAAGAAGGAATTACATCATGATCAAAGTACTTAGGAGTTATTAAACTAGTTCATGAAGGTGTTAAATCAAATTTTAGTAAAATATATGTTGTACACATGTTCAAAAAAGCATTTATATTCTTGATTTAGGTGTTTTACATTTTCAAATCATTGATGAATTTTGTAGCATCCTATAGGCTAATCATTTGAGACATAAGTGAATGGTGGCATTGGTGGAAAGAAGTTTCAACTAGTCTAACTTGGAAGTTAATGTGACAAAATTTGTGCAAACTTATTTGATTTACTAGCAAGATAAGAAATCCAATGTAAAACTTGGGGATTTAATCCATCTCTTGGAAACTCTAGAGCTTGCATGGGTGATTGTCTCTATGGATTTCATCATCAAACTCCCCATAGTACAAGTATTTTCTAACATCTTTGTAGTTTTGGATAAGTTCTCAAAGTATTTCATGTTCATCTCATGCTCTACTCTTTGTAGAAATAAGACATTATTCTTTGATAACATAGTTCACTACTTTGGGTTGTCATCAAGCATTATATTGAATTATGACTTCCTTTTTAATGGGGATTTATGGTTGAAACTATTTAAAATACTAGGTACTAAGTTGCAC
>MNCI01015347.1:135140-154512 GCA_015680685.1 Gnetum montanum
TCATGAATGACAATGTCCAAATCAACATAAACTACCTCCATCATGGCATGGAAATATGTAGGAAATTACATGAACTAAGGCATATAGTAAAAAAGGTAGCTCATTATGTAATAACTTTGCCCCAATGTTTTTTGTCATCCCATGGAATTCCCTTATATCTAGTAGATATGGGATGGGAAACCTAGGGAATATGCCTCAATACAAGCAAGCAACCGTTAGAAGGGAGCAAGTAGTGTGACAATTCATAACAGAAGATTGTATACCTTTGGGAGAACCTCTAAATTCTGAACAAGGACCTAGTGAAAAAGTACATAAGCCACCCTATAAACATAATCAATGGAAGGGGAGACAATTTATCTACAAGGAAAACCTCATTTCCAAATCCCTCATGATATAGTATAAGGTTTGGCTGGGCTCCACACCAGAACTATCCAATCCTAGCTACCTACATATCTGCAACCACAGTAGAATTAGGGTCATGTAGTTCTTCATGTGAGAGTAATTATGAAGAGGACTAAGAAGATATGTAACAAGAGTAAATCCTACTACTAGCTTGGTACCACCAAGACAAGATGGAGTTTCTAATACTTGAGTGCTAGTTAAGGGCACATCAGAGTATTCCATGGTCCTTGAACCATGGGGAGAAACCAGAAGAACCTCTACCCTGGGACCTCTCTCACAATTCTTCCCCACACAAAATAAATGATGTCCTTGAAGTGGAGCTTAGGATAAGCCTCAATAGTACACTTCAAGTATGGGTTTGGGTCTCCATCAATTCTAGGAATTTCCTCAACTCAACTAAGACTAGGCTTGAAGGAAGGTACCAACCCCATCACCTAATACATCCTTCCATTCAAAGCCTTGCATGAAATGAAAAGGATACTTCTAGGAACCTAAAAAATTTTCCCTACTTTGTGAGAAGTGGAATAATTCCAATCCAAAGTGCCAACATATTTAAGGTGTCTTCTAGATATGTTCCTTAATTGGGTCTAGAAACTTGTTTTCCTGCATAGAACCATACCCATGCAAGAAGACGTGCTCTTGTTCCACAAGTCCAACTGAGTTTAATTCTAAATGGCTTCTCAACACCCATTAATTCTTTATTTTTATCATCAATTTTGAAGGCTTACTAGGATCACATTGAACCATGGTAATGGACTTTGGAAACTATCTCTGAAATAGAGGACATGCTCCAAAAGAGCCATGCCTTAGTGAGCAACTCAAGATTGCAAAAACCCCATGCTGTAATTTTGACTTCAAGATTAGTGGGGTCTTGCATGTCCAACCATTAATGGACTACATCATCATAATCATACCATCATCTATTTTCTTTTCTTTTTCCACATCAACATCCATTTAGGCTAGTAGGAAGGGATTTGAGCATGATCTCCCTTTGAAACAAGGCTTAAAGGCAAATGTCTTGAATCTGACATTGTCGTTTACAAATGCACCAACATAAAAATCCTTGTTTTTAGCATCCAACACTATATCCCATATTCAAAAAAAGTAAGAAGGTCAAAAACTCACTTGGAAAACTTCTCCAATAGGTGATCATAACATCCTAACCCTATCTATCATCAACATCCTTTGAGTTTGTTGATCATTGAGAATGCTTGCTCAAGATTTTGAAAAAGTGGAGGATGGATTGAGAATCCAACCTTAAGATAGTCCTCCATACACATGTTTCATGCCAATTTCATTCACATGGTCCATTACAACCACTATATTCCATTTATGGGAAATGATCAACTACACTAGCATATTATAGCTTGCCCTTCCCACAAGCATTGTTTTATGAATGCTTAGTCCAGGGAAGCATGTAGAATCACATCCAAGGAAAAATACTATCATGAATTTTTCTAGGGAACATCTAGGTTCCTAGAATCTAAATTTTTCCTTGCATGATAGGGACAACCACATACCACAATCAACACATCTCATTGGATTTTTAATTTGGAAGGGAAGATCCTCTATGGAAGGTTCCTTTCGTAAGCAGGGACAAGAACTCAATTACGCCATAGCCATGGTACATGCCAAAGTAGTCCAAATAGCCAACACAACCACATTTTACAACTATTACCAATTTAGGGAAGACATAGGTTCATAGGCCTCATCCACATTCAATTCCACCTTAAAGCTTGACTTGAAAAGTCAAAGATTTCATTCCCAAATTTCATAGAGAGGGGTTCTATTTCATCATAGGAGGTCTAGGCTTTCATTTCATATGCTCTAGTCCATCCCATTTACAACATTTACGGTCGACTAGGCCACACCATTTTCTATTACCATCTTGTACAGCCCAACAANGGACTAGGCCACACCATTTTCTATTACCATCTTGTACAGCCCAACAAACTCGAGAATCATCAAGAATAGTTTGCCCATAGGAGGACCAAGTCCTCAAGATAATTTGACATTATAATGAATGGGCATTACCAACATCAACTACTAACTTAGAAAATCCATGATTCATCCCCAAAGGGTTTACAATAAGGAAGGTTTACTAGGGAACTCCAACAAGGAAGTCCCTTTGAAGCCCAAAAATTAAGATAATGTACATGAAATCATACCTTTCTTACAAGAAATGAGGTATATGCATTAGGTCTATGTCAATCACATGGTCTCACAAAAATGATTTCATGAATTTGAATGTAATAATAATATCTTGTCTTTGAAAAATAGTCTTGAAAATTTAGGCACTTGGGACCACTACTTGGAATAAGTCCCAAACATCAACTACTTTTGAATCCCATCATGAAGAATAACTATCTCAATACAACCTGCATTGTTCAATCAACAATTGAAGAAGGTATCCATTTGAATGGAAAATGGATCATACCATATGGCTAAAGAATTACAATGAAATAGAGTGCATGGTCATGCTATCCCACAATAGAGGTTAGGACACTGAAATAATCAATAATACACCAAAGAGATGGGACGACACACCATAGACCATAAAAGCACCATAAGCCCGAAATCATGAGAGTGCAGGCTTAAGTGTTTTTTCAGCACATAGAGGTCTAGTATGTAGGGCCTTTAAGAGAAATCAATGATTTGCATAACTATAACACCATTTGTTCAAGGATGGAGCACCATTCCAATGCATGCAAAAACTATCCTAAAGATCACATCCAACCATGGAAGGAGTATTAGGTACTAATAGCCTAAACTCATCCTTACCCCATAGCTAATCATGATAACTTCACCTTTGATTTGAATATTTGGTTTGCAATTGCAATTTACATTGCCACCACAAACCACTTGCTGTCAAGATCAAGTTTAATGAACTAATTGATTTGAATTTTAGGCTACATTCCACCATTAATCACTTGTGAATAAGATTTTTGTCAATCATGGAACCCAGAAGAAGGATTTTAGCAACTTATCCTATCTCAAAAACAACCACCAAGGAAATACATCATGACATGGAAAGATTACTAGAATATAAAGAATCAATTCAAGAGCATCATAGACAAGAACATGCCCTAGCCTTCTTATTATAATACTATTTACAAAAATAGTATTTTCCATAGATCTTTCTAAAGATCTCCTATCAAGGAACAGAGGTTTCTTTCAAGACATAGAGAGAAGGTGCTTCAAGGATAAGCATAGGGAGATATTTTACATTAAGTTAGGCCTTGTCATAGGGTGTGGAATAGGTCTTTAATAAGAAGACAATTGATTCACATAGGGAAACAACATCTAGCACTTCTTTGTGCATGATCTATTGAAGCTGGATACAATACAACATTACAATATTTTAATATTTCATACTCAAAGGTAAGAATACATTTTCTAAGCATAATACATGACATTCAAGAATGCTACCTAAGCCTAAAAGGCTATAGGACAAACTAGTTGATCCCATCCTAAGATAAAGGATTAAGGCAACCAGAAGCAATACCAAAGTCACATCATGTTGTTTTGAGAGAAACCTATCTCTGTTTTTGTGCATACATGGACAACTATAGCACTATATCCACTACAAGACTACCATTGAAAGAAAATGAATTGGAAAATGAACACAATGATCAAATAATGTAGAATGCCATCTAAGAATCCATCACTCTCCATAGTGGGATCTCAAGGCATTGGCCACTCATGGGCCATCAGCAAGCCGAGAAGGCTATAGGACAAACTAGTTGATCCCATCCTAAGCTAAAGGATTTAGGCAACTAGGAGCAATACCAAAGTCACATCATGTTGTTCTAAGAAAAACTTATCTCTATTTCTACACATACATGGACAACTATAGCATTGTACCCACTACAAGACTACCATCAAAAGTAAATGAATTGGGACATGAATGCAATGATCAAATAATGTAGAACATCATATGAGAATCCATCACCCAACACAATGGGATCTCAAGGCATTGGCCACTCCTGGGCCATCAGTATTTGGAATAACCAAGGATACTATTCTATGCCATCTACTAATCCAATATATGTATAATCTAGGATGGATCAACATCCTTTGTTAGTGCCCACTTAGCACTGAGAGGCAAACAAATCATGATGTACTAGCTACTCCACCATGACAAGAGTATTGATAAATCCACAACCCAATGTCAAGATTCCAAGACCATATAACCAATTCATGAAGGTCTTTAGAGCACATTTCTTCCCCATAGACATACTTCTCATAGAATCAACTAAGGTCACCAATATCCCCAACTTTGTACCTATGCTACCAACAAGGGTGAGACAATAGCTTAAAAACATAAGAGTTAGTAGGAACATGATCAGCACATCATTGTCATACATAACCATTAAGCATGATCACACAATAGAGAAATAATGGTCTTACAATACCATAAAGAGTAAGACCTCAATAACATGCATAGAGATCAATCATGCAAAACTTGATGGGTTAATTAGATACACTCATGTAAAAGAATTTACCCAGAGGCACACAAAGAGAGAGAACGGAACACTCTCCAAATTTCGAAGATGTACATACACTAAATGTTTCCAGCCACTAACATTGGTTCTTACTAGGATCAAAATCTCAACTAATTCACAAGAGGCATAGGCACTAGAAAATTGTTATCTCAACTTAGAACATAAGGAGGGAGACCAAGATCTAGCCAACAATAGGTTTCAACAATGAAAATTTGATTCTCACTATGAAAATGAACATTAGAGAGTATGTGTCCATAAGGAAAGACTTCCATCAAAAGAGGTGAGGTCTCAATAAGAACCATTAATAAAATGACCTTCTTCAAAAGGTATTCAAATCAAAATTCCTAAAGAATTATCATCAACCAAAGAAGTGATTCCTTGAAACCTAGGGCAACACAACCAACTCAAACAAGAAAACACAACACCTAAAAGATCCACAACAAGGGCAATCATACATAAACAACAAGTGGTTATCAAAATAAGGACCATAATAATTTGTTCTTGGGATGACACACATGGCCTCAAAATGCATCCTCAACACTTTTCAACAACAATTTATTATTCAACATAGAGTACAAAGACTTGCATTAATGAACAATAGACATGACGAGATGGATGTAGACGTAAAACTTGAAATGCAACCAAAGAAAGACACACCTACACAACTAGACAAACATACAACTATAAACATGAGCACACAAAGTCTACTAATGTTGGTCTTGATCCACCTAAAATAAGGCTCAATAGGAGCACATATACAAAGGCCCTCCATCTTGAGATATTTTGGAACTAGCATGTCTCAATTTGTAATTCCCACATTCACTATATCTACGGTAAATGGTGGTGCAAGGATATTGCATCTTGCATAATCCAATCAATGTCATCTCAATGCATTCCATCTTGATGCAAGCCAAAGTTAAAACTAGGTCCAATTCATCCTATATGAACCACTGGAGACTAGAGATGAGAGCTCCTCAAGCAACAATTTATAAGTTACCAATAGAATTCTCCGTGGCCATATCAAAATAAAACTACAAATAGTCTAGCCATAAGTAAATTAGTGTAGGATAACATCATAATGCAATCATATACATCCTCTAATGAGAGCAACATACATCGGCTTCTAACACCATAGCATCAACCCAATAATGAAAATTTTACAAGAATCTTACCATAAGGAAACTCTTTGGAGGATACACGAGGATATGATCCTATATCACTAGGATGTATATAATTAAAAGGACCATAAATAAGAAACCTTGAAGATATAATAGCATGAGAGAGTAGCACACTTGTTACAACATGATAAAAAAATTCTTTGATACTATCTATAATAACATTTCCCTAGTGTTTTTTGACACCCCAAGGAATTTCCTTAGATCTAGTGGATCTAGGGTAGAAGACCTAGGGAATATGCCTCAATACAAGCAAGCAATCCTTAGAAGGGAGCAAGTGGTGTGACAGATTCATAACAAGAGAAAGTACACCTCTGAGAGAACCTCTAAATTCTGAATAAGGACTTAGCAAACAAGTACATAAACAACCTTGCAAACATCATTAGGGGAAGGGGAGATAATGTATCTACAAGGGGTATCTCACCCCCAGATCTCTCATGATCTAGTATAAGGTTTGGCTAGGCACTGCACTAGAAGTATCCAATCCTAGCTACCTACATATTTATGACCATAGCGGAATCAAGGCCATGTAGTTCTCTATGTAAGGGTAATTATGAAGAGGACTAAGAAGGGATGTAATAAGAGGGAGTCCTACTGCTAGCTTGGTACCCCTAAGTTGAGATGGATTTTCTAACACTTGAGTGTCACTCAAGGACACATCAGAGTGTTCCATGGCCCCCAAATCATGGGGAGGAACCAGGAGAACCTCTACCGTAGGATCTTTCTCACACATTAGGTGTCAAGCTTCCAAAAAGAAATATATTAAAATCAAAAATCATATTTAGAGTACAAAAGCAGAGAAGTAGAGGAGAAACTCCAAACCAACAAAAAGTAATCAGTAGACAAACTGCGTATTTTATCATTAAACATATGTAACAATGAGGTGTTAGTTTAGTAGCAATATTTTTGATTTGAAAGTTCTAAACCAATGAGATATTAGTTTAGTGATAACACATTTGATTTGAAAGTCCTATGTTATGGGTTGCATTTTAGTGAGCGATGATGAGTTATAAAGTTCTAATTAGGAGTGTTAGAACCTAAAATACTTGAAACATAGGTACAACTCAAGGTTTATAAAAATTTATAACTTAGTGTTATCTAGTAGAATCAAACCTGTGACTTGGGCTTATAAGCCAAGACTTGTACCACTAAGCTAATACCTCATTGTTATAAAGTTCTAATTAAACTATATATCTTAAGGTTATAATTATTTTAGGTTTCTAACATCCCACTATACATACGAATCAATAAAATTAAAGAGTTAGAAAATATTTTGTTTTTTCTTTTCCATTTAGAAAAATTGGCTATTGGTGAAAATGCTATTTCCATTTTGGTCATATGAATAGGAGGATAGGTTTAGAGGGTGATCGGTAATGGGTACCACTTTTTAAATTTTGAGAGATTTCCATGTCAAAACTTTCCAAAGATCTATTAAAGTGTACTTGATCGTTGCTAGTTTGATTGTTTGAATTCATTTTATTTGAAATAAATTTTACAATATGTCTATAATGACATAACACAAAATTTTTAACTTGCCATCAGAAATTTAATTGAACTAGCTAGTTAGGACTGAGGGCTTAGTCATAAGTTATGGTTTTTGGATAATAACATGGATAAAATGTAAAGTAGTTAAATGGCCATGATCTATGTTATTTGTCACATATATTGTTTTTTACTATGGCATGACTTTTAGTTTTAGTGGATGTGGCATTCACATGAACTCTCACAACCTTGCACACATTTACAATCACCTAGAAACCATGTACAACTGAAATTAATTGTTAAAGACCATAACTTTGTAAAAGAAATAACCATAAATTTTGTGATGGAATTGCAACTTGGCCAATCAAATAGTAATGGTTAACCATACCTACCAAAAACCATGGTAGATAACCTAACCATGACATGTACCCTAGTGTGCAACGATGTGCCCAATTTTCAAGCAAAACCATAGACAACATTGCATTTGGAAAAAAGAAATAGGCACGAGGAAGTAAGGTTTAGGTGGGGTGGTTGATCGTATCGTGACAATTGCAAAGACAAGGCAAAAGACACCAAACACACAACTACTACTTTTACTTTTACCATGTTGGGACTGAGCACAGAATATATTTCGAAAAAAAAAGCCTAGTTTTCAAAAAAAACCATAGACAACACTGCATTTGGAATAAACAAATAAGCATGAGGAAGTAAGGTTTAGGTTGGGCGATTCATCGTATGGTGACAATTGCAAAGACAAATCAAAAGACACTAAACACAGAACTACTACTTTTACTTTTACCATGTGGAGACTGACCACAGAATATATTCCGAAAACAAAAGCCCAAAAGCCCAGTTTTCAAGCCATAGAGAACACTGCATTTGGAAAAAAGAAATAGGCACGAGGAAGTAAGGTTTAGGTAAGGTTTAGGTCGGGTGGTTCATCGTATCGTGACAATTGCAAATACAAGGTAAAAGACACCAAACACACAACTACTACTTATACTTTTACTTTTACCATGTCGGGACTGAGCACAGAATATATTCCGAAAACAAAACAACGATGGGCCTTTTTAGCACGTGGGTTTATTGGCTGCACAACGTAAGCCCCTTCACGCGTACGCTTTCTATGCCCCTCGTGTTTCATTCATTCTTCATCTATAAAGCCGTCCAGGTCCTGCCCTTCTTTCTCAGACGGTAGAGTCCAGGGCATAAGATTTTGATATTGCTTACATGCCGAGTTCGATCCCTCATCATTTGTGCTGCTGTGATTACGATTGCGATTGCAATGGCGATGGCGTCCAAAGTTGAGAAGACAGCAGACCGGTGCATAATTATGGAAAAGGCGCCTCATCTATGGCAATGGCCGTCTTGGTCCAATCCAGGAGCTTCTTCGTCTGGAAAACGTGGAAAGAGAGGAGCAGGATTTGTTCTTTATGCCATCGATGAGAATTGCAGTCTGAGCGATGAAGAACTTGTTGCAGATCTCCAATCCGTACTCCATATCGCCCAGGCCGAGACCGTCCGCTTTCAACAGAAAGCGGAAGACCTTGTCGCACCAGAATTATAACTGTTTTGTAGATTCTCTTACTAGAATTTCCTTCTTGTTGCAACCACCTACTGTTCGAGAAGCCGTGGGGGTTAATACAGGTGTAAATAACCTGCCTCCTTTCAGGGATTTTATCGTTTCAATTATGTCCTGTTTCGTCACTAACTTATATCCCTGTTAGGCACTGATGATCGACGAATGCAAACCGATATTGAATCTATTGTTTCTTTTAACGGAAAAATCACACAATTTAATTACATCTGAAACCTTTAATAGCACAGTTAGAGACCGTTATGCCGGTGGGACTGCTATTCCTCTGTAATTGTGTTCTCTCTTTTGATGGCGACCACACCACACGGTTCATAGAATCTGATTTACCTGGCTTTCCCAGCAGAAAGTAATATAGCTGCAAGCCCCCCAATACATAGGGAAATTACACTGATTTTTTTGTGACTATTTCATTTTACACATATCATTACCCAGTTATTTTGAGAAATGTACAGTTTCTGTGATGGACAAATTCTGCATCTTCTTCTCTACGGGCAATAACTAAAATGTGGAGTGTTTTATAGACCGGATCGATGGGCATTTTTACCCCTTTTTATTTATAGATAAAAAATTAAACCGTAAACTTATTTCAATTTTGTTTAACCGGTGGCTTGTGAAAGTAGGTGATGCATCTGACGTTGAGCTTGGGATTATTCGTCTTTCCTTCATTTCGAGATTGAACACAAGATTTAAGGCAAGATCGCCTGTTTTCAGGGAAAGGCTAGGCGTATCATGACTGGAATTCACCATCTCATGTAACAGATTTCTCGTTCTTTTAAAGCCGGAGCGCGTCTGAAGGAGTTTTTTTCCCCCTTTGGCAATCTCTACTACCAGTAATGAAACACCGATCTCGTTTTCAAAATCGTTAAGTCGAAGATGAAAGGTCTCTCCACGGCTTTTATGTTTTTTTTTTCTTTTAATTACTTAAAATATTGGATTGTAAAAAAGAGTCGTGATTGATAAATTAATAGGGTAAAAGTGTATATACTTAATTAATGAATGTTAAATATTATAAGAGATAAACCGTAAATTACAAGAGTAAGGACTTAGATGGTTTAGTCATGTTCAAAAGAAAATTAGAGAAAATGAGTGTATCAAAAAATGTTTAATGTTACTATATCAAAGAAAGCTACTGAGTGGATTCCACAAAAGACATAGGAAGATAGATAAAAATCAGCTCCTTATAGAAATAAATATCAAAAGAGAATTCATATAGCATACTCCATTTTGATGAAATAAGGCTATAACAAGATGATTATGACTAACGTGATTGAAAGCTTTTAAACATAGTAAGTTTATTTAGCTCTAAGTATAGATATTATTGACCTAAATTTATCTTCTAAAGAATTGATCATTTTCCCTTTTTATTTATGAATAGCTATAGAAGGCATCACAAACAAATATGCGACTTGGATGGACACTAGCTAGCAATTCCTTATCGTACTTTTCATGGGTTTTCTATTACAATGTAAGCCCTATGGAACAAGATCAATCATATAGTTAACTTAGTATTTGGGAAAAATTAAGTTATAGGTCTACTAAAACAAGAAAATTACCATGATTACCAATATCTTTTGAAAATGTTGATGAGCAACGAGTAGTCCCTATGCCCAACCATATAAATCACTAGCATTTGCTAAGCAACCTAGTTGAATTTTGTAGACTTTATCTCTCTAAGTACATTGGGTCTAGGTACTGAATCTAATAGAGGTGATTGTTGTCTTCTCAGTTTTACTTGTGAATTGCAAAGATATGGTTAAGTGTAGTTGAGACATATATTTTTATCATTTTATGTTTTTCATTTAATTTGCCATAGTGTCAAAAATAAAGTAATTAAATGTTTGATTAATTCAATAACTAACTAATGCATATCTAACCCTAACATAAGCACCCATTCCCACTTTCTGTATACATCCTAAACACATTTCAACACTATTATTTTAACAAGTGTTACTGGGATTATCAAGTGTTAACGTATGCTCAAAGTGGTCATGCTTATGTGCGTTACTTAATCGTTATGAATTAATTGCTTAAATACATGAAAGTAAATTGCATGAATAATAAATGCATGAAGCAAACATTAAGCCAATATAGGTTAGTATGGGAATATTTCATGGACAGGGCATTGTAGGAAATAATTCCTTCACATTGATAAACCAGGCTATGAATTGTTTAAATTCAACATCGAACACCTTAACAAGATTTTGTAGCTCATAGGAGCCATTCATCTTGCAGGCCAAGTTCTTAGCTATTGGCCATTGATCGATAAAGCACCCTCTAAGAACATTGAGTTTAGCATTTGTTATTTCTAGTTTCTACTTTGTTTCCTTATGATGCTTGAACTTGGCCTCGTACAATAGGTACAAGCTAGTCACTTGCTTCTCCAGTTTTGATCTTGGCATTCTAGTAGTTAGCATTATTAAGTTTGCATATTGGAGATTAACAAGCTCAATGTATTCTATCATCTCCTTGATCTACAACTTCTTGAGATAGATCTCTACATTGGTGTACTCATTTAGTTAATGAAAGATGGGCTACCACACATCACCTTTGTATTGGAGCTATTGGAGGGTCTCATTGACTTTCACTTTTGCTAGTTGGATGTGCTTTTTATTGATTTTTTTCTACAAGTTGACTTGGTCCCTGTAGTGGTTCTTAACCCTTTTAAATTTGAGGGCCTCATTCTTCTAGGTAGCAATTTTGATTATAGACTTCTAGTGAAAAGACCAAACTTCCTCCATCAAGAGATTATGACTTTTTCCTGCTAACCTCCTCAAATTCATGCTCATCTTGGTAAGCTACTACTGTTGTTTTCTCATGTATTCAACCCTCTATTCTTTCTTGAGCTCAACATCGTGCAAGTGATGATTGTCGTTGTTTAGAATGACATTCTCTTAAGGAACATTCAACAAATCCTTTTAAATGTTGTAGATAGTGGCATTTGCTAAGTGATGAACCACGATATTGGAGCTCAATAAGTGATATTGGGCATCCAATGTTGGGACCCGCCTCATCACCTATAAATAACAGGCAGGCGCACTTGGTTTGCATAGTTAGTCTTAGTCCCTTACCTGAACTCTTGCAGTTTTCTTTCCTTAGAGTTAGAATTATTTCTAAGTGCCTGTAGTAGGAGTCATAAAGTGAATGGATCTTTATTTGAGCATGCACACCTTGTGAATGGAAATAAGGATGAACTTTGTAATAAGCCTTGCAGCATTCAGAATAGCTTCTAGTTATTTAATGCTTTCCTTAGTTAATTAATGTTCTCTCTCTCACCTTGTTAACTCTCCCAAGTAGGCACACTCAGTACGACCACTTTGAGCATGCGTGGAACACTTGGTAACCCAGTAAGGATTAGTATTTGGTAATCCCAATAGTATTGCACTGGTTTGTGATGTGTACGACAAGTGGGAACGAATGCTAGAATTAGAACTAGTTAGAGCATAGTTGATTAGTTAAATTAAATTAGTTACTTAATTAGTTTACTTCTCCCTTTGTAGCACTAGAACATAAAACATCAGAAAATATATAAAAATCATATACCTTAAGTTTACTTAACCATACAATCACGCTATACAAGTAAGCTTGGGAAGACAACGATTGACTAACCCATCCAAGTTCTGTGAAAGTGCATAAGCACTTAGTCCTTGGAATTTGACCGAATTGTGTGTGTATGCTCTTACACATATGTTTGAGTGTAGGGACACCTCACTACTCATCATTGGCACCATTGCCAAGGAATTTATTGTTTGTGCACTAGCTAGAACTTAGGAAATCTTCCCATCATTGGAACGAGCCCTTAAGGTTGGTTATCTTACAATTATTGAAATGAAAAGTATTTCATATTGAATAGAAAATTATGTCTCCTTCTTCTTACAAGAGTGTTTCACCAGCTAGGTTTGATAAAGGGAACAGTCAAAGGAGTAGTACACATGATAATCTACTAGTCCCCCAATAGTTTCATGTGGTATATGTTCATCCCAATGAGTATATACCAAACTTTACCTTTATCCTCCACTAGGATGAACAACTGCATTGGCATGATTTAGAAGGTAACATAGTGTTACCTCTCGATTGCTTAGTCCTAGGCATGCTTCTTCATGCTCTTACACGAATTGGTATGCAACACTTATAGGAAGAGTATGTTGTGTGTGATCATGACTTGAGAGAGTATTGAGCCATGGAGGCACAACATCAAAGGAATCTACAATAGGAGAGATGTTATGAATCCATGAAGGGGAAGTTCTCTCAGAATGTCCCATATGTCATAGGTGAAAATAAGGGTGGTGAACCTACCTTAGGAGGTCTCCCACACAATGATGTCCCTTTCATTGACTTCGGTTAAGGGGTGGTGTATCAGAATCTTCACTCAACTATCCATAACCCAGATTTTGGTACCGACAGATAGAAATGGTTTGAAAAAGAAACACAAATACATGACAAAGATGGACATTTTGATCGTAACCACAATTGAGGCAGCAACCACCGAAGAGAAGAAAGCAAGCACCATCATGGTGATGGTCCTCCTTCTTCTTCACCTTCATCATTTGCTTCACCCTCTCCTTCAGGATCTAGACATAGTCACAAAGGAAAAGACCCTAAGGATAATGGTAAGCGAAACAGAAATCATAGACAAAGTAGCCGAGAAAGGGGATGAGGGCATTCTAGAGAAACTCATCATGAAAAGAGAGAGATTAGGGAACAACATAGGCATCATAGACACCATAGACAGTACGATCACGATGAACCCCTACTCACTACCCAAAGTATGCTAGATATAACTAAGGCTATTAGAATTTAACAAAGCACCCAAAAGATAGCAAGATCAAAAGATTAGACATGAACAATATCCCATGATTTGAAGGGGGATACAACGCTGATCCTCAAAATCATTTGCAAGCATTTTGCAATGCATGTGCCTTGAAAAACATAGAAAATAAGTGGAAAAAACTCAAGTTGTTTCCATGGACACTAATCAAGGAAGTAAAAAGCTGGTACCAGTCCTTAGAACTAGAGTCCATTCGCCAATGTAGTACCATGTTAGAACTATTCAATGATAAGTATCAAACATACTCTTGAGTGTCCAACCTACAAAAGCAAATCCAAGGATGGAAACAAGGAATACATGAATCCTTGGATGCTACCATGGGTTGATATTATGCATTGTTACATCGTTGCCCAAGCCATGGTTACTCGTAAAGGGAACAACTACATCATCTTGTAGATGGTATTAGGCATGAAATGTGAAGAACCCTTGAGACTTATGCCCAAGGAAAGCTATTTGAGCTTAGGGCCCATCAAGTACTGATGAGTGGCGAGGTACCCCTACACTCAACCATACGAAACGAGCGTCGCACGTGCGATCCGGTCGAACTTCGCAGATGGACTAGTTGTGGCACCTAGATAGTTAGCCTTAGGTCGTAGTTTGCTGTCTTCCCACCTAGACTAGTTTTGCATATGTCACGTATGGTTTAGTTTAGATGAGGTGTATGATGTGTTCTAATCTATGTTACTCCTGATGGCAGTGGCAAATAATATTAACTAATCTAAGCTAAGAGGAAAAGGGTAAGAAAATCTAATCTAGCCTAAGTGCGATGAGCAACCGATTCCTTGATCAACTGTACACATCTTGGACTTCATGCACAACTGCCACTGGGACTACCAAGCATAGGCCTAGGTATGCCATTGGGATTACCAAGCGTAGACCCCAAATGCACCATTGGGTTACCAAGCGTAGATCCCCCTAGCTACACCACTAGGCTACCAAGCAATCACACTTAAATGCTCGTAATCAAGTCGTACTCGTTCCGCTTCTAGGAGTTTAAGGGTGAGAAACTAATCGCGTTGAGTAACCGATTCCTTAACTATCTGTACACACCCGTAGATGCTCGTAGTCAAGTCGTACTCACACCGTGCTATGAAAGAAATAAATAACATTAAATAAATAACAAATAAATAAACTAAGTGAATGCTACAATGATGAAGTAATCTCGATCTTTATTGCTGGTCATCTGCATGTCCAAGTATGACACACTCGAATAAAGACACCGTACAATTACATACACCACACTGCAGACAGACACGGAAAAATATTCTAACTCTGGAGGGATCAAACTGCTAGAGCTTTGCTACTCTAAAACTGGGATCTTGAATAAGGGAGAGCCGCCTCTTATTTATAGACATGGAGGCAGACTGCGATATCGCGTATGCGATATCGTAGGAAAAGATGCGATATCGCGTATGTGATATCGCGGCCTGTGCGAACCGCGTCTCATCAAGTACAAAGATTGTTGGAGCAAGTTGCTAAAGAAGAAGGTGAGTTAAGGAAAAGAGAGAGTGCAGAAGAATATAACAAAGATCCTTCCCTCCAAAAGAAGGGAGTTAGATTTTGTGAGGATGAAGAAGAGTCACCACTTGAAGAGATGGTGAATAGGAAAACCTTGCCCATTCAAAAACTTGCATCAAAAGTATCGGAAAAGGTGGACCAAATGTGGGACTCCTTAGATAATAGATTTCAAATCATTCTCAAAATAGTAGAGGATTCTAAGGAACTAGGTAGAAACCAAGAAAGGAGGAAAAGGAAAGAAACTGAATATGCACATAACAAAGGTAAGGGAAAAGTTACCATCATCAAAGAGGTTGTGGATTTGGATACAGACAATGATGATGGATGTGAGATATGTCAATATGATCATCCTAAGGGATGTTGTCCTATAATCTCACATCTACAGGAATCTAGGGTGTATGCACTAAACCCATGATTAAATAGAAGGAAAACACCCTGAAGGTTACCTTATCTCCACCCAAGATAGTTTTGCTAACCCTTGATGTATTATCTAAGTGGAACTCCACCACAACCACATGAGCAGTACTAATAGTGGCAGCACCCACAATCATGGGGAATGCCACCACCACGTCAATAGTACCCTTACCATCAACCTGACTCATATGGATACTACGTGCAATATTTGATCTCTCCACGTGACTCTACTGGTCACATCACTCCCTAGCCTCATTACCAAGCCCATGAGTATTATAGAATTCCTTCTCCTAGGGGTGATGTTCCACAAATGTACTATCCTTCTCATCCGATTGCATCTCTTCCACCCTTATCTCCATTACCACCTACTCTAGCCATGTAGGGTGAGCTCCTTGCCTAGCCACAGTAATGTAATGCTACAAGGGTTGTTAATCCTCACCCTACTATTGGTTCAAAAAACCATGAAAAGAATAGACCTTTCTTTAGGACCAATGATCCAACCAAGTCTTTGCAGTCACAAGCGGCTAACTCTCTAAAGGCCTCACCATCATTTGAAACTTTAGAAATCGCTTCAAACCAAAGGCCACATGCAATTCACATGGTCATGTTGATGCATGCCATTACTAATAAGATTAAAGTTGGCCATCTTCCTAGGAAATTATCTGATCCTAGGAGTCCTCTTATATATTTATAAATTGTTGGCAATGAACCTTGCAAAGCTCTTTTGGATTCAAGTTCTAGTGTCAACTTAATCTCTCAAGAAATGTACAAAGCCTAGAACCTGCCTCCACTAAAAAAGAGTAACATTCATTTAGATTTGGCTCATCAATCAGTTACTATTCCATTAGGATTCATGAAGGACATTTTCACCACTTTTTATGGATGGTCGTATCTAGCCAACTTTTTAGTAATTCAAGTCAACAACTGTAAGGGGAACTTCCCAATCATAATGGAAACATCATGGTTAAACAAAATTAATGCATGCCTAGGAATACATGATCTTTCCCTAGAGATATCAAAGGAAAATATGTTCAGGAAGATTGAGAAGAAGAAAGTTTCGTGCATCGCATATAGTGACATAGGGTGTAATTTCATGTAAAAGTCCTAGTTTGTACAATGTTTAACATTGCCTGGATGCAATCAGTGTGCACAAGTAACTAACATACAAAGATGCATGTATGTGGTAGCCACAAGATAGGAAGGTACCCAGTGGCTAACAACGAACTAAGAGAGCAATTCAACTATATGCATGGAACCAATTGAGGGTTTGACTTGCACTTACATCGATAGCATAAACACAATAGAGGAAGTTCATCTCCAACTTCCAAGTCTTGACATTAAAAATATCAACTGGGGGAAGTTGAAAATCCCTGAAAACTTTAAGCAATAGCCCCTTGAGTTAAAATATTTGCCACTAGTATGGAGTATACATTTCTCAAAAATGGAAAACTGGTAAGTATTAATGCTAAATTTGTTCCTCAACAAAAAGAGAGACTACTGAAAATGGTGAATAAATGGTCAAAAGCCTTTGCTTGGTCATATCATGAATTAATCGAAATAGACCATAGGATATGCCAACATAGGATTTACATTGACTCCTCCATGAAGCCTTGACGACAACAGCAGAGGCGATTGAACCCAAAGCTGAAGCAAGTGATTAAAGTGATTAAAGTGGGATGATAATCTCAATAGTCATGATCTTGCACAACATATTTAGCATTGAGCCTTGCAATGCCCAATTTCATGAGAGTGTGGAGTAGCATCATAGGAACTAATCAATTTGGTGGCAACATAATGTTATCCTCCATGTCATTCCAATGCATTTATTCATCCTGGTGTAGGATGAAGGTAAATTCTAGAACATATTCATCTGGATGAGTACATATCACTTTGAATTATAAGGGCACAATTGGTTTTGGGCCTTCACATCTTTGCTCATTGAAACTACCTTCATATGGTAGTGGAGAATCTCCCCTATTAGAAGAAGCAATATTAGATAAAAATAAAATAGTGTGATTTTGTTGTTATTATTATTTTTCTAAATGATATCAACTATAGGGTTTGTTACAACATCATTATATAATATCAGTAAGTCCTAGGTAGCACACATAGCTAACTAGAGTCCCTAATAACAGTGCTAATGATGAGCAGTGAGCAATCCCTACACCCAACCATACAAATCATTAACATTCACTAAGAGATCTGGTCAAATGTTGTAGACTTTAGCTCTCTAAGTATACTAAATCTAGGTAGTGAATGTAACAGACATAATTGTTGTCTTCTCAGTTTCACTTGTGAATTGCAAAGGTATGGTTAAGTGTAACTAAGGCATATGATTGTTATCATTTTATGTTTCTTATATGATTCATGAAAGTGATAAAAAGAAAGTAATTAAATTTTTAATTAATCTAATAACTAAGTAATGCTTAGCTAATCCTAACATAAGCATCCATTTCCACTATTCATACACATCTTGAACATGTTGCAATCCTACTAAGTTACCAAGCATAAGTGCTACTAGGATTACAAAGTGTTAACATATGATTGAAGTGGTCATAGTTATGTGCATTAATTAATAACTATGAATTAATGGCTTAAATATATTAAATTAAATTGCATGGATAATAAATGCATGAAGTAAACATTAAGCTAAGTCCAAGTGCTACCAGGTTTATCAAAAAAGCTCATCTTTATTATCATTCACATTGAGATGCTCATGTACATTAGTGCTTGAATAAAGATCTGTACACTTCTCAACTTCTACTATGGGCACTTAGAAAATATTCTAACTTTGGGAAGATAAAATTACAAGAGTTAGGTTAACAACTAATGATTGAATGCTATAAATGTGGCTAGCGTGTGCATTTATATAGGGGAAACAAGAAACCACATTGATGCATATGCGTGTATGCAACAAATCACATGTCAACATGATCACACCAATGGGATTGCATTGATGCAATCAAACTACAACTCATCAAGTGCTAATGGTACAATAGGTTTCAACTTATGGTCAATCCATATATCTATGAAGACTAAAGTTACAACCTTAACACAAGGAGTATCCCATTAACTATAGATTATTTGTGGTAGTTACTTTGCTAGCCTTTCCATTTAGTGTTGGTGCAAGGTCTTTTTCACTTTCTTTTGTATTTTATATCTAGGAAATGAAAGGGTTTTGTTATGTTATTTAGGGTTTTTGATTATAGTGCTGCACCTTTGATCTCTAGTGTACATATATTTATTTATATAATAGTACACACTTTCTAGAGGTTGTCCCTGAAATATATCATTAAAAGAAATAAGTGAATTTATTATCATCATTACCTCACTTCAAAATGCTAAGCTTCAAGGTAAAAAGAGAATAGCATAATCTACAATCCACATAATAAATTAAGTACTACTTTCCAATCAACCCATCCCATCTAGATAGATTGCCTAAGCTAGTGAGCTA
>MNCI01015347.1:154881-179855 GCA_015680685.1 Gnetum montanum
AAGATAAAAAATGGGCAAAGGAAAAAATTTACAATTTGTAGGTATCCTAAAGACAAAGGGTGAAAAATGAAAATTTATTTAAGGAAGTTGAAAAAGTTATGGATGATATGCATATAACTTCTCTAAACATTGATGAAGTCTTTAGGGTGCTACATGTATGACATGAAAAGCCCTGACATGTAATTGTTAAGTTTCATGATGTAAAGGATAGAGTACATATTTGAAGACCTTGAAGCTACTTGAAGCAAACTAAGAATGACAAAATCATTTGGCTAAACAAGGATCTTACTCAAAAGGGACTTGTAGAAAGGGTTGAATAAGGGAAAAAGATTAAGGTAATTCAAAAATAGGGTTTTGTGGCATACCTAAATGCTAACAACATGATAGGAATTACAAATAAATAGTATTCCAAAAATTATTCAAAAAACATATAAGCCCTATAAGATGTGGAATTTTTAACATAGATGGAGGAATTGCAAATGAAGTTATTTCATTTATAGTATTAGGTTCGTGGATAGCTTTGATATTTTTGGTTTTATAGATTTTATAATTTTTAGATTTATTTAATTTATTTTAAGAAATACAAAAGTGGGAAAAAGAGGAAGGCATTTTGGTAGCATTTCAGTGTTAGTAAGTGATGAGTGGCTAGGTACCCTTGCATTTAACCATATGAATACGAGCATTCATGCATGATCCGGTTGAACTCCACAAATAGACTAGTTGTGGTATCTAGATAGTTACATGTTGATCACAGTTCATTGTCTTCCCACCTGGACTAGTATTTGCTTTGTCACATATGGTTTAGTTGAGAGTGAGGTGAATGATGTGATCCTAACTAGTGCTAATCCTAGAGACAATGGAAAATAACCTTGTTTTAAGCTAATAGGGAAAGAGAAGCAAAATCTAAACTAGTCTAAGTGCAATGAGCATCCATCCTTAATCATCCATATGCATCTTGGACATCTTGTACTACTTCTAGGATTACCAAGTGCATGTTACTTGAGCACTTCTAGATACGCTACTGGGTTACCATGCAATTACACTTCAATAATCGTGATTAAGTCATATTCATTCCTCATTTACAACATGAAATATAAATGAAACTAAGGTAAATATTAATTAAAGAAAACAATAAATAACAATTAACAATTAAAGTAATTAAGAGGTAAGTGGATGCTACAATGATGGAGTAATCTTGATCTTTATTGTCGGTCATGTGCATGTCCAAGTACGTCACACTTGAATAAAGGTTATGTACAATTACAATCATCATACTACGGGCATGCACTGGGGAAAGAATTGAAAACTGATAAAAAGACTCTACTCTAACACTTACTGACTCTCCCCTTTTCATGTGTGCTTGAATGTGGTATTTATAAGCTTACACAGGACCCATGATCTTGTGTATTCAATATCATTATCCAGGTTGTGATATTGCATACTCGATATCGAGGTATGGCAAAACATGATTCATCATACCCCCATGACTGAATAACAACTCATCCTCAAGTTAGATAAAATAAGAATGAGTTTTATTGATTACATAGTGGATAGGTATGGGATTATTTGACTAACTAAAAGTTACTCATGTTGTAATGTGGAATTGAACAAAACAAAATTGGAACACATACATAGAATTGACAAAAGACAAAATTGATTGGACTAATGTGGTTCCTGGTGGTGGTGGTTCCTCCATGGGTCTCTTTCCCTTATCTTGTGCTCTAGGTTTTGGAAATTGATGTCTCTGAAGGAGTGCCTAGAGCTTTTCTTCTTCGATTTGGGGATCTTATGCTATTCATGCTAACGCTCCAGTGTTTGATGGAGTCAGCACCTTCCATGGACATGGTAGTTTTGGAAACATCTAGTTGGCTTTGACATACCAAGCTGTAAAAAAATATTGCTCCTCTTCATAGGCTTTGGCTTTATCCTTGTATTCCTAATAGTCTGTGAGCCATTGAGCCAAATTTGCCATGACATCCTTTTATCCTTCGTAGCTGGTTTTAACCACCTCTAATTTAGAACTTTCTACTTCTAATTTTTGTAGCATTTTCTTATGTTCAGAAAATTCTATTTCATACTGTGTGTAGGTGGTTTGAACCATCAAGATGGCACTTCCTCTAACCACATATGTGAAAATTCTGTTTGAACCTTTTGTGGGGAAGATGTGATATATGCCGATTTTGAAGTAGATTCTCTCTTTAAGCATTAGCTCTTCATATGCTTTGTCTTTCTTGTCGTATTCCCTTTTAAACCATCTTCTCCATGCATTATCATTAGAATGAGTGGACAAGTGAGAAAATTTTGGCCTTATATTCAGAAGATTCAACACCTCTGAAATGGCTTTGGTCAGGAAATCAGTAGAAACACCATGAATATCAATGATGGTGTCTTCTTCTTTATTGTGCCAAAATTGGTATGTCTCTTCTAGGTACCAATTGCCACTTTTAGAGAGAATAGGCCATAGTGAGGACCCATTAAGTTGGTCCCTAACTACTTCAGGAGAAAACTTAGTGAAAGGTCCAAAGTTGAGTTCCAAATTCATAGCTACTAATGTGGACCTTTCATGAATTGCCTAAACACATTTCGGAGACAACATGAGATGTTGTCCCTATTTAGGTGCTCTGCTATCTCCTCCTTCAGCATGTCCCAATTGCATAGTAATAGGAGGCTCCTAATGGATGTTGAATGATTGTGCCTCTTATTCTATATGTTTCTTGAGATACGCCTAGCCTCTGCCTCTCCTTGGCTGTTTGGATGTACCTTGAGAGGGTCCTCCTTACTATCCTCTTTTAGAGGCCATCTATAATCACATGGAATGACTATTAGTAAATTTATTTACAAGATTTGATTTATACCTTACTCCTTGCTTGAATAGATTCATTTCTTGCTTAGCATGATTTAGAGTTAGAGATTTTCACAAAAATTCCCATAAAAGTTTTGATATTGGGCCCCATTTTGATTAGGTGATTCCAAAAAGTAATCTTCATGGTCTAGGTAAAGAGATAAAATTAATTTGGCGACTGTTTCTAAAATTTTTAAGGTCACTTACCCATATGATATCCTTTGCGTAATAATTGATTTTGAAAAAGCTACATGCAAATTTGAATGTACCCTTTTCCCACGACTAAGTTAAACCTTCTAGGTTTAAGTAGGTTTAAGTAGAATAAGAATCATAGCATTAATGAGCAAGTTAAGGATGTTTGAATGGTGGGTGCACAAGCTTGACAATTCGTGGAAGAAAATCTCAACAACTCCCCTCACGTGAATAGTGAAGAATGACATTGACATGTGTCTACAGGGGGGGTGGGAAGCAGTTCATATATATACTATTTATAGACACGATATTGTGTACCTGATAGTGGAGACTCGATATCGCATCGGACCTAATATCGAGTACTCGAAATCGTGTCCTTTTGAAAATAGGGTGCTTGGCAAAATTGATGAATTTTTGAATTTTCAAGGTTAAGAATGAAGGATTTAAGGTTGAATTAAAAGAGATAGGGTAACATCAAAGAGACCTAAAGGCCCCAAAAGTGTAATGAAGTGGAATTTGTCAATGAAATTCATGAATAGGATGAGAAAAAAGGACATATTATGGTGCATCAGAATGTTTGAATTAAAATGATGATAAAGGAAAGAATGAATTTAGCAATGTAGTACTCAGAGGGTATAAAATGATGTGACAATGATGTGCAATGAGTGCAAATTATAAAAGTTACACAAGTGGGTCCTCCACAAAGTAGGTTCCTACCTATCATGCCTGAGACACCCTAAAATTTTGGGATCCTCTTGCTTCACCAAGGTCTCAGAATTGAAGAAAAGAATTTCCACAAGTGTAGCATCATGAAAGTTTGGTAGGAAATGGATGGTCTGAGTGCAAATTATCTAGTTTGGCATGTTTTCTATACCTAGTGTTGATAGGCTTGATGAACTCTCTAGCCTGCCCACCTGGACAATTCATTCGGCTGATAGTTTACTCAGAAACCACATGTGGAGTTGTCAGCGGTGCCTAGGATGCGTGAAATAGTTTGACAAGTTTTCTAGTTAAGAATTTTACTATGCTACAATATACTATGTAGTGTAGCAGGCCTTTGGAGACAGTTGTTCAGGCAATCAACTATGAATTATTGCAAGACAAAGTGCTACACTATCCTACGCTACGTAGCATAGAAAAAGCAAGATAGAAAGGCCCAACTTACTTAGTGATTTTAATTGCCCTCAGCAAGCATCTCTGGCCTTCAAAACCATTTTCTTCACTCGAATTCAAGTCCTTCAACAAAGCTCCTCTTACTAGAAAAGTAGCAAATTAAGCAAAAAGTAGGCTATGTTGGTTGCTACACTATGCTACGCTGTTCAGCGTAGCATAGCATAGTGATGATGCAAGAATGACAAAAGGCATCTCAAAATGCAAGATCAACAAGTTCAGAGGCTTCACATCGTAGAGAACAAAGGTTGTAGATTGTTAGGATGATCATCAGACAAAAGTTTGCAACTTAAGTACAAATCGTAGTTAAGGCCAGCTGCTACAGTATGCTACGCTACGTAGTGTAGCAAACATGTAGAATGAGCCAATACACTTCAAAAGCTTACAACACCTATAATTAACTCCAATGCAAAATTCTTCTTTGAACTGGTGGCTACGCTATGCTATGCTACATAGCGTAGCACAACATAGAAGGCAGCTACACTATGCCAACAGGCTATGCTCCGTAGTGTAACACAACGTAGCAGGTAGCTACGCTACGCCAACATGCTACGCTCCACATCATACCACAGTGTAGCAAGTAACTACGGTACATTAGTATGCTTCACTCCTTGCTTGCATCATTGGTGCACCTGATCCTAGCATCTCTAGTTCTGACAGCATAATTGCAGCATCGCAGGCTCGTCAATTAGCTTTGCATGTTCATGCAGTATGGACACATCAACACCTTGTGGGTCTAGGACACGTGGTGTCCAAACTACATCTCTCACATGCTCCTAGCCCTATAAATACCCCGATGTGAAACACTTAAAGGGTTAGAAAATTTTGGGATTGGTTAGCAAAAATTGGCTTGATTGGAAATTTTGAGCATTGTTAGCATTTTTTGTTGGAAAATTGGCAATTCAAAGGGCATTTGAATAGGTTTCCAAGTTGGCAAATTTTGGGATTGGTTAGCAAAAATTGGCTTGATTGGAAATTTTGAGCATTGTTAGCATTTGTTGTTGGCAAAATGGCTAATCAAAAATTTGGCAAAAATTAAGCAATTAACACTTTTGTTTGGCATTCTGTTAGCTCTTTTCTATCTCCTTTGTAGCATTTTGCATTGTTAGCTCTTAAAACTACATTCAAGCATACAGTTAGCTTGCTTTGAACATCTTGGTTACTTTTGGGATCTTTGTGCTTCCTAGTGATGAGACGTGATATGCACAAGCCACGATATCGTGTACGCGATATCACGACTACCACAATATCACGGTCCGCCTCCAAATCTATAAATAAGAGGCGGCACTCCCCTCATTTTTCATCTTGGCTAGAAGTAGCGAAGCTTTGGCAGTTTGATCACTCCAGAGTTAGATTAATTTCTCATGTGCCCACAGTAGGAGTCCTAGAGTGAACGGCTCTTTATTTGAGCAACTTTGTAACCTGAACAGAAGTTTTGTACAGCAATAAAGATGAACTTGATTGGAAAAACCTTGCAGTACATGGATAGGATTTTATTATTTTTTATTTATTACATGTTGTTAGTGTGCACAAGTACGACTTGATTACAAGCATCTACGGATCTGTATGGCTAGTCAAGGAATCGGCTGCTCGTCGGAACACAGTATGAGTATGACTTGATTACGAGCATTGAGACTACTTGGTAACCCAGTAGCATATCCAGGATCTACGCTTGGTAATCCCAGTGGTAGTCCCAGTGTGTATGGCTAGTCAAGGAATCAGCTGCTCATCGCATTTAGGCTAGAACGTGGGATAAGTATGAATTGGCTATGAGCACCCACGGGTGTGTACAGCTAGGTAAGGAATCGGCTGCTTATCACACTTAGGCTAATTAGGTGCCTTAGTATAACCACTTCAAGCATGTGCATTACGTGTGGTAATCCCAATAAAGATTAGCGTTTGGTAGCCATAGTTGCATAGTTCAGGGTGTGTATGGTAAGTGGGAACTGATGCTGACGCTAGTTAATTTAGACTTAGGTCCTTAGTTAGAGTTAGTTAGCTCTCTCAACCCTTCACTCTTTAGCATAGGAGAAAAACCTGAAAAGACCAAAAGAATCATATACCTTGGACTTACTTAACTATACACCGTGACAACAACAAGTAAGTCTGAGAAGACAACGAATGATTAACCCCAAGTGTTCCATGGGGCGTTTAGGCATTTAGTCTACGGATTTCAACTAGATCGTGCATGCTATGCTCGTTTCATATGGTTGAGTGTAGGGGTACCTCGCCACTCATCATTGGCGCCGTTGCCGAGAACTAAGTGTCTATGCACTGAATTGAACATAAGGGATATCACTCACATCGTTGTGAGCGTTAACAAACCTTCAAGTTAATCAAGATAAAAATTTATAGATAACGGTGAAATTAGCACACCGATAAAAATGCCTTCTTCTCATAAGAGCAACTCACCACCTAAGGACCATACTAGAGACAGTCGACAACATACAAAACATAACCAAAATCAGCCATGTCCTAAACAATATAGGATAACATATACTCATCCCGATTAGTATATTTCTAACTTTACTTTCGTTCTCCATCAAGACGAACAACTGCGGTGGAGAGATTTGCAACGTAACATTGTGTTACCCCTAGATCGTTCAGTCCCCAACATGCTCTTCCATGCCTTGGCATAGATTGGCATGCAAGAACTATTCTCTGAATACGTTGCAGATGATTTTGACATGAGGGATTATTATCCCATAGACACCCAACGTATGAGAGACTTAAGGCAGGAAAGTCAACATGCTTTTCTGAAGGGCAAAGCCCCTCACGTCCTTAGCAAAATAGGAGACGAAGAACCCCTTTTCACGGGTTCTTTAGCAAAGAATGTTCCCCATCCTAACGATGGTGAGAAGGATGAGTATCAGAACCTACGATCAATGATACATATCCCTGGTTCTGATGCCTGTGAACACCAGCTGTTCACAGAGGGAACAACCACTTATGCTAAGGACTAGCACTTGGATCATCACAACAATCAGGACCGTAGCAACCGAAGAAAAGGCAAGAAACATCGTCATGGTGATGGTTCCCCTTCTTCTTTCCCTTCTTCACATCACTCACCCTCTCCTTCCACATCTAGGCACAGCCACCATGAACATAAAGTGAGGATAAAAGTAAAAGAGGTGAAAGACCTCGACGTGAAAGTCGAGAGAGAGGACAAGGGAAAGGACGTAGCGAGAGTAGGGAATGACACAGACATCATAGGCGTTATGAACGAGATGATCATGAAGAGCTCCTACTCACAAACCAAAGTATGCTTGACATAACGAAGGCTGTTAGGATTCCCACAAGACATTTGAAAGATAGTCAGATCAAACGATTAGAGATGAACAATATCCCACGATTTGAAGGGGGATACAATGCTGATTCGCAAAACCATTTATAGGCATTCCACAATGCCTGTGCCTTGCAGAATTTAGACAGTGAGTGGTAGAAGCTTAAGTTGTTTCCAAGGACATTCACCAAAGAAGCAGAGAGCTGGTACCAGTCCTTAGAACTGGAAACCATCAGGAGGTGGAGTATGATGCTAGAACTGTTCAACGAAAAGTACCAAAGGTACTCTAGAGTGTCCAATTTATGTAAGTAGATCCAAGGCTAGAAGCAAGGTCATCACGAACCCTTGGATATTGCCATGGCCTACTACTATACATTGTTACACCATTGCCCAGGCCATGGGTACACACAACGGGATCAACTACGCCACATCATGGATGGGCTAAGGAATGAAATGAGGAGAACTCTTGGGACTTACGCCCAAGGGAGACTCTCACAACTTAGAGCCCATGAAGTGCAAAGATTGTTGGAGCAAGTAGCAAACGAAGAAGGTGAACTACACAAAAGGGAAAGTGCAGAGGAATACAACCACGATCCGTCCCTTTGAAAGAAGGGAGTGAAATTTTGTGATGAAGAGGATGAGTCACCAATCGAAGAGTTGGTGAACCGGAAAACCTTGCCGATCCAAAAGTTAACAACAAAAATAGTAGCTAAGGTAGATGATGTATGGAGTTCCTTAGACTCTAAAATTGAAACCGTCTTAAAAATTGTAGAAGAGTCTAAGGTTGAGCAAAGTATTGACAAAAGTAAGAAAAAGTGGAGAGATTTAAGCCCTACACATAACAAGGGTAAGGGAAAAATCACTAACTCCGATGTGGCTATAGATTCTGACATAGACAATGATGGTGGATGTAAGGTCTACTACTATGACCATCCTAAGGGATGTTGCCCCATTATCTCACATCTACAGGAGTCTGGGGTGTATGCACTAAATCCAAGACTCAATTAGCGGCAAACACCCCGAAGGTTTCCTTATCCACAAGGTAACCCAAGGCAGTTCCACCAACCACTAACGTATTATCCAAGTGGAACTGCACTATAGCCCATTGAACAACATCAGCAATGGCAATACCCACAGTCATGGGGGATGCCATCACCGAAACAACAGGACCCTTACTAGTAGCCTAACCCTTATGGATATTATGTGCAGCAGTTAATTTCTCCAAGTGACCCCATGGGTCATGCAACCCCCAACCATTACTACCAAGCTCAGGAGTACTTCAGAAGGACTCCTTCTCCTCCGAGAGACACTCCATACCCATACCATCCTGCTAATCCATCCGCACCTCTTCCACCACAAGTAGTTCCCATAACACCTCCTGCTCCAACAATGCAAGGGTAACTTCCTCCTCAACCGTAGCAACGTCACGCTATGAGAGCTGTAAATATCCAACCTGCTGCTGGTTCTGACAACTATAAAAAGAGAAGATCTTACTTTAGAACCAAAAGCCTAGACAAACTCTTGCAACAACAAGTGGTTGAGGCCATGTACACACCTTCGTCATCTAACACTTCGGAGCACCCTTCAGTCCAACAGAGCATAACACATACGATTATGTTAACGCATACCATAACTGACTGGATCAAGGTAAGCTACCTTCCCAGGAAACTAACTGACCTTGGGAGTCCCTTAATCTATTTACCGATTGCAGGAAATGAACCACATAGGGGTCTTCTTAACTCAGGTTTCGGAGTCAACTTAATTTCAAGAAAGATGTATCACGCCTAGAACCTGCCCCAAGAGCAACATTCAACTAGAGCTGGCAGACCAGTCCATCACCATTCCCTTGGGATTGGTGGAAGACATCATTACCACTGTGTTTGGTTGGTCTTACCTAGCTAACTTCCTGGTGATCGAAGTTAACAATAATGAAGGGGACTTCCCAATTATAATGGGAAGGGCATGGCTAAGCACAGTAGATGCATGCCTTAGGATCCATGATCTTTCCTTGGAAATCTCAAAGATAAACATATGTGAAAAGATCAAGAAGAGGAAAGTTCCATGCATCACATACAATGATTCATCAGGTGATGACATGGAGGAAATGTCTCTATGTAACAGGTGTGCCCTTGAAACCTTGCAACAAGGATGCTTGTATGTAGCAACCACACAAGAAGTAGTAGACACCCTGTGGTTGACAGCTACTTGTAGGAGCAGAAAAACATGCATGGAACGAACTGAGGAAACTCATGCTAACACTGAAAGCATATATACATTGGAACATGAGCATCACCAACTTCCACCCTTGAATCTAAGATCATCAATTGGGAGAAGTTGGGGACTTCTAAGAAATTCAAACAAATGCTCATTACTTTGGATCTCTCCCTTACAAATCAGTCATGGGGGAGATGGCCACCTATGCTAATAATATAGGACCCTCAGTTCTTTTAAGTTTTTATTTTACACATTTTTGTTTAACATGTTTTTGTTTTACCAATTTCTTTAACTTTTCTAATTTTTGTTTTACATCATCGTTATACTTTTCCATTTTTTGTGTGAGTGTGTGTGTGTATCCACCATGTAAGTTTGTCCCATAATAAGTGTTCAGAATGATGGTATGAACTATTTTCATATTGATTACTAATGTTTGGTTTTTACCTTTAAGTTGCAATGTTGATGCTAAGGTATGTTTCTTTTGATATGGCAGGCAATGAGATCACTTCATCCATCCATCCACCAATCTCTATGGTTTCAATTGGCTTGGAAATGTACCATTCCTTTCTAATAAGAAATTTAATGAATCGGTGACTGGGTATTTCTCAAACTAAGGACTCAAGGATTGCAAAGGGTGTGACTTCAAGGGAACTTAATGTTTTTGTGTTGACCGTTCTCTTGGGCGCTTGGATGTGTTCTTCTTGAGTTTTATTCCCATTCGGATGTTACCCAAGTATCGGAAGCTGAGAAAATAAAAATAAGAAGTCTTTGCATGGTGTGGTTCTCACGCATAAAAACACAAAACACAAAAAAAAAGTGAGAATTCAAAGCACACCCCTTAGATGAATAATTTGGGCTCCAAGCACTAGTTATGGAACCAAAAGTGTTCCCTCTAACTATGGCCCTTCTCGCTTCCTATTCACTCATTTGTTTCTTCGGTATGGTGGTGGCTCTTTGAAGATGCGTCCTCATTCTCCATGTGGATAGTTTAACCAAATGCATTGATGCGAAGTCATTGGAAGTGGTTGGTTTCAGGTCAGAGTTGGAATGAGACTTGCCAAGTCACATTAATCATCGAACACACAAGGGGTTGTACACCACCCTGTTCTTGAGATTCCATTCTCTTCTCTCCTCTCCATCCTTCTTTCCGTTATTCACCTAGTTGCCAGTTGTATCATTAGTGTATATATTTAGGTTGATGCATTATTTTCTTTTCGGTAATTTCTTGCGGTTAAGACTTTAACTCTTGTTCCAAAAGACATTCCCAGAGCCTATGGACTCTTTGAATGTGGGTCTGTTAGGGCATTAAGGGCATGCACCTGCTTTGGGGAGGACCCACTGACGTTCCTATTTGGAGCATTAGTTAACTTCTTTCTCTTAACATTTTGCAATTAATTATTATTTTGTTCATTACCATCTTACCATCCCTTTCATCGATGCTACCGTTGTCCCTTTTTATCTATCTTTCTTACTCCTTTTCCTTCTTCATTCTAACGCTACTGGAGGTTCGCAATTAGTCATGGGGGTACAGGGCCTGCTTTTTTTGATTTTCTCCTAGCCCCAAAATTTTTGATTTTCTTTCTAACCCCTACACCTTCGATAGTCATCCGTAACATATTCCCAGATCCATATCAGCCATACCACAACCTAGCCAATGGACCTACACTATAGCAAGGTATTAATTACTTAATGATTCAATTACCCTTGCTAATATATGATTGTGTTGTGTGTGCAAATGGCGATCATGAAAACAATGGATTGGATCTGGAGCTAGAGCAAAACACTTAGAATGAAGCAGCGCTGAAGTAGCTATGCAAGGAGCAAGATCGATGGCGCACTTATGGATGGACAATGAAAGAGAAATCTTGGCGTTGGCAACAACAACACTTCTTTCTATCTCTCTCACTCTTCAAGCTGCCAAAAAAGGCTTGCTGTCATTGTAATAAGGTGTTCACCCTTGTTGTCATGAACACCAGTTTTGTCAATTATTGTAATAATGATCCGTTCACATGTCATCCCATTAGTTCCATTCCCCTCAATAATTCCATACCTTCCTGATATTATTGTAAGGAACTCGAGGAGAAGTTTTCATTTAGTCATGGGGGTATGATGAGATGTGATATGCACAAGCCATGATATCGCATACGCGATATCATGGCTGCCACGATATCGCATCCCATGTGATATCACGTACACGATATCGTGTCGTTCCCTGCGATATCGCGGTCCATCGCCAAATCTATAAATAAGAGGTGGCACTACCCTCATTTTCCATCCTGGCTAGAAGTAGTGAAGCTCTGGTAGTTTGATCACTCCAGAGTTAGATTAATTTCCCATGTGCTCATAGTAGGAGTCCTAGAGTGAATGGCTCTTTATTCGAGCAGCTTTGTAACCTGAACACAAGTTGTGTATGAAAATAAAGACGAACTTGATTGGACAAACCTTGCAGTACATGGATAGGATTTTATTATTTGTTATTTATTACATATTGTTAGTGCACATGAGTACGACTTGATTACTAGCATCTATGGATGTCTACGGCTAGTCAAGGAATCGGCTGCTCATCACAACGCAGTATGAGCATGACTTGATTATGAGCATTGAGACTACTTGGTAACCCAGTAGCATATCCAGGATCTATGCTTGGTAATCCTAGTGGTAGTCCAAGTGTGTACGGCTAGTCAAGGAATCGGCTGCTCATCGCATTTAGGCTAGAACGTGGGATAAGTACGATATGGCTACTAGCACCTACGGGTGTGTACGGCTACTTAAGGAATCGGCTACTTATCACACTTAGGCTAATTAGGTGCCTTAGTACGACCACTTCGAGCACATGTGTTACGTGTGGTGATCCCAATAACGATTAGAATTTGGTAGCCATAGTTGCATAGTTCAGGGTGTGTACGGTAAGTGGGAACAGATGCTGACACTAGTTAATTTAGACTTAGGTCCTTAGTTAGAGTTAGTTAGCTCTCTCAACCCTTCACTCTTTAGCATAGGAGAAAAACCTGAAAAGACCAAAAGAATCATATAGCTTGGACTTACTTAACCATAGAATGTGACAACAACAAGTAATTCTGAGAAGACAACGAATGATTAACCCCAAGTGTTCCATGGGGCGTCTAGGCATTTAGTCTGCGGAGTTCGACCAGATCACGCGTGCTACGCTTGTTTCATATGGTTGAGTGTAGGGGTACCTTGCCACTCATCACCCAACATCGTGAAACCAATTGTATTCACCTTGACAAGATAAAGCCATAGTCTTGAAGTGGTGCATTTCTTAACTCCAATTTACTTTATTCTCTTGCTTAATTTTACATTGTTTTCATTTCATCGCATATAATAATTATTATTTTATGCTATAAACATTATTTTTAAATTACATGTTTGCAAAAGGCTTGGTGACATTGACTAAGTCCTTATCTGATCAACCAAACCATTCAAGGCATCCCATTTCCATTTTTAATCTAGCATGGCCCTCACACAAATCTGGGGTTAAGACTATCTGACTCACAACCTCTCAGTTTTTCCAGCCGCCGATGTTTTTGATCACAATAGTTTTCTAGCACTAGAAGGAGGGCCTTTTAGTGCCCTTTCCATGTTTTACGATAGTCCTATGTGCATTCTATACCCCGACATGCACTAGCATAAACTTGACACCCTTTTGTCGTTGTTTAAGCACCATGTGGTACAGATCGGTCACTCGAACGGTTCTTCTAGAACTCTGTAGGAAATAAAGCATTAGATCATCACTAAATCTTCTATTTCTCCCCTATTTACACCTCTTTTAGCCTTATAGCAATAACTTCTTCAACTACCATTGTTGCTACTGCTAATCACGAGGTTCTTGTTCTAGTTCAAGTCACTATGGGTGCTAAGAAACCACCCAGCCTAGTGTTGGGACCATGTTGATTCCTCAAGATCCAAAATTGGGGACTTGAGGGCCTAACCCTACAATACGAATGATATAAATTTCTCTACGCTAAGGTGTAGGCAAACCTACCCTTAGATGCATAAGAGCTCGATGAGAAGCGTAGCTTGAAGTTTAGCTACTGCAATGGGAAGGAATTTACTCCCACTCCTAGTGTTTCCATTCCTTTAACGCAAACGAACCAATGGCTTATAGATTAGCTGATCTAATTCATTAGGCTTGGGGAGCCGTAGGACACAGCATCTCACCATGATGAGGCTTTTTAGGATGGGCAGGAAGAACTTGATTCCCAATCTAACAGGGGGTCAAACCAACCCTACCACCATTCCTCAAATCCCATCCTTCTGGACAAACCCGCTCTCTACTGCTAGTCCCTTCGTTATCATGTCTGTGTTGTCACAACCTGCGATTACATCAACAATGGGTAGCCATGCCATGTTCTTGATGTATCAACACATCTGCTCCCCTATTTCATTCTCATCCACTACTCCTCTGCCAACCGTTCCCCAATCCACCTCTGTATCGCATCACACACCAATCATGGCTACCCTGACCCATGTCCACACCTTACCTACTTCATAGTTACATGCGGTCTCTGTGTCCATTCCTGCATTTACACTTGCTCCACCATCAATGGTGGGCCTAGGCCTATCCACATGGTGAACACCATTCACTTCTCCTCTTGTTTACCAACCATTGCAGATGTTCGGCTATGATAGCCAACAAACCTACTAAGTCCCAAAAATGGTACAACGTAGCACGAGACTCTAGTCTATCTCACTGGTCATGAAAATGAACTACCTCGTAGCATAACCCACGACTGCTACTCCAATAGCACCACCTATCGGGTGGTGGACAGTGCAAGCAGCACCATTCATAAGGGTCATCCCAATGACACTACCTATGGGTCATGTCGCTGCCCCTACCACACCATAGATGGGAGCTAGCCCGATAGTTCCCCAATCATCCACATTATCTTTGGGTCTGGATCAAGCATTCTAGCTTATCTAGACCCTTATAGAGAAAATAAAACACCTCAAGGTTGTTGACTCTGATATAGTACAAGTGATGGACTTCTACCAGGATGATCCCATCAGCCTGACAGTCCCCGCACTAACTTACCCCCTAGGATGCCACTTCCCCATTTCAAAAAATACAATGGGGAGGGTGATCCCAACACACATCTTGTTACATTCAGGTCTGAGTCCCTTCTTTTGCAACAATGGACGCATACGATCATCTGTGTCTTTATCATGTCTCTAACAGGAAAAGCCTTGGACTGGTACCGTGCACTTCCATGCTCCTCTATCTCAACCCTAGAGGATCCCCTGACCCAGTTGGTGACAGGTTTCAAGTATAACTTGAGACCAGAAGTCATGCTAGATTAGTTAATGAGTGTAAAACAAGACCCACTAGAACTAGTCCAAAAGTTCATCCAATGTTGGAGCGTGATCCTTAATGAAATCCACAAGCCCATCATGGAGGCCCACTTGTTGGCCATATTTAAGGGTGCAATGAACAAATTTATCAAGTCCAAGTTGTACTATCTCGCTTCACGTACTCTTAGTCAGGATTTTGCCTAGACTAAGAGCATACAGGACACGGTTGAGGCAAGTAAAGACTTGGCCTACGTTACATATAAGAACACCTTCACAAAGAAGGACAAAGACAAGGGTAAGGCTACAATAGCCATAGTGGTCGCTATGGCGAACGAGGCCAAACCCAACAATAGTAACAAGAACAACAAAAATTCGGCCACACCTGCAACTAACCCCATGCCCAAACAAGGCAACATACCTCAACCTTCTACATTTGCACCTAAGACATTTGCACTACCTAAACTAAACTTTGAGTGTAAAAATTGCTCAAAGGATACCCCATTGCCTGTTAATCCTTCAGATCTTCTGAAGAAACTATTGGTGGTGGGATACATCCAACATAAGTGGATGTTGGAGGAGGGAGCTAGGAAACATCAACGGTACAACGAACTCTTTAGGAACCCCTCCTTGGCTTTGCCCAATAAGCCCCCAGTTCCTAAAGGTTTCAAGCTAGAGTGGTTTTGTGACTACCATCAACAGTGTGTTCATGACATGGATTACTGTATGGCATTGAAATACAACATCCAAAGGATGATCGATAAGGGGAAACTAGTGCTAGATGAAAGCAACCTAGTACATCCCAAGAATCAATCCCTATACATATACATGGATCCTCTCAATGCCAACAATGCCAGTTACATTATCAATACCATCAACGTTGACAGTAATCCTAGACCACCTCAGCAGCCATTTGTGGTCTGTATGCCTTAGCGTAGCGCACCAGTACCACCAGCGGCTAATCAAACTTCATAGCAACCTTTCGTCCTGAGAATCCCTCCCTAGGCATCTACCCCTACACCACCTATTAGCAAAACCACACCACCACTGCATACACTAACAATGTTAGCTCCATTCGTTATCAAGGGACTAAGCCATTCAATAGTACTTTCCCTACATAAGATAGCTTCACAGCCTTCTTGTCCTAAGAAACGAGAAGTGCGCTTCATAGGTGAGACGTCAAGGGAAAGTACCATCCTAGATACTTCCAAGTCTATGTCCTCACCCCCTGCATCTACGTCCTCTTCACTGAAAGATGATGTTGCTAAACATGCACAGTCTTTGCCACCTCACCCAAAAGGATTTGAACCCAGACTCGAAACTGTCTCTCCTTTGGAAATTCATTTCCTAGGACGAATGGAAGAGGAAAAAAGCAGTAAAAAGGAAGGTGGCCAAGACCTTTTGAGTGCTCTCATTTAGGTCAAGCAAGCCATGAAACAGAAAAATACTACATTGAGCCTATATGACTTGATCATGACATCTAGCCCACACTGTGAGGCTTTGGTCCACATGTTAATGGCAATTCTGGTTGATGAGAACATGCTAGCAGAAGAGAAGGTGATCCATTTGGTCATGCTTCCTTCTACACCTACAGAGCCAAAGCCATCCCAACTAACTTTTTGCAATGATTCCATTAGGGAAGACCCTAAAAAGGGTTAAGTGACTACAACACCTCTTTTCATCACAATTTGGGTTGGCCAACATAAGATCTGAAGGGTACAGGTTGATGATGGAGCTGCCAAAAATGTCATCCTTTTCCCTATTGTGGATAAACTGAGTTTGGTTGACCAGATCAGACCCAAAATAACATCATGCTTAAAGTCATTCAATGGTGCATGGGTCATGGTGAAAGGCACAGTCCACATTGAGTTTGTGGTAGTGGACCAGTTCCCCACAAACGTAATGTTCATCATGGTTGAAGAGATGCTCATGTTTAACCTGATCTTGGGGAGGTCATGGTTAACACAACGTAGGGTTGTCTCTTCGCCCATTCATCTGGAGATCCATCTACCCTATGCAGGTAGGGAGGTGGTAATCCATGGTGACGAGGTAGCAATTCAAGCTATCAACAACATAGATATGGAAAAGGGCTCAAAGGTCATAACCTCTAAGAATGAAGCACCTATCTCTATAGATACTAACCATCCAACAAAAAAGCTGACTTAACATACCAGTTCAGAAAATGAAAATGCGTGGGTTGAGTTACCCTTCCAAGCGGGGGACAATGATATAGATGAAGGCCATGGCAAAGTGCCTCGACCTTGTGCCTCGCCCAATCCATGATGGGTTAGGCAGCAGTTACGCATAACGTAGCAGCCCCATTGCTTCCTGCCTTGTCAACATCCATTGTACAATTATCGCCTATTCACATCGCATCTATCTATCTACACTAGCTACATCAACTCGCTTTCTCTTTTCAATCATTAACATTTTTTTTGTTTATGATAAGGCACAAAATGACCTAAAACTAGTGTAGGTCCAAAATGGCCTAAAACTATATATGGCCCGCTAAGGCCTAAAACTGGAAAAATTGCTTCTGTTTACATCACATCCGATGGCCCAAAATGGCCTAAAACTAGCAAGGGCCAAAAATGGCCTAAAACTACATTGCCCCACTGCTTGAAATGGCCTAAAACTATGCATGACCCAAAATGGCCTATAACTACGCATGACTTGAAATGGCCTAAAACTAGCAATGTCCCAAAATAAACTAAAACTAAAACATTAAAAAATGAAAACATAAAACCAATCACATATAACACATAAGGTAGCATAAAACCAATTTCTTTTCCAAAATTCTCTTTTTCATTCAAAGCTTTTATCACTTAAACAATGTTTTCAATACTTTTGCAAAAAATATGAAAAGTCAAAAACATACTGTCATAAGCCATCTTCACCCACATCATCTTCACCTATGCCATTGCCTTCCACATTGTTTCCTTCTGCATCACCTTCCTCTGCACCATCATTTTTTCCTCTTCATTTCTACCCTCTATGGTCCCTACATCTTCATCTAGAATCTGCATTGTAAAAGTGAAGTAGTAAGCTAGAGCAACACATGAAAGCTAGAATAGAGCATAAGCCTTTTCCATAGTAGAAAGTGAATAACCTGAGATGGCCCTACGTCCACCTCGAAGGGTATGTGATCCAAACCAAGCTCGATGCAATGCTAGACCCCCTCCTCTATGATATTTTCCCAATGCCTATCACTTAGTTCAACATCTACAACAGCTTTCTCCTTTTTGAAGGTCATCCATCTTGGCGGTCTCGGAGAAAAGGAGGTGGTAACGGTCTCACCTGTGGGAAGATCCACTTCCCGTTCAAGAGATTCAGTGACCTTTACCTACTCCATGAACTTATTGTAAGCTTCAGAAGTGCCAATGGCATTCAGGAATGCTTCATGGATAAACAACTTTATTGAAGCATCTAGATATAGTTTGCAGTAGGTGGCACGTTCGAGTTTATACATATGTTTATGGTTTTTCTGGGACTGCCTCCACATGTAAACTCTGGCATTATAGTCTTTCTAGTCTTGGTTCTTTAGAGCCATCAAGTCCATCTGCATTCACTATTCTATTATATCCCTGGTGGCCTCATTCTTACACCTCATGACTATCCAGTATCTAGGATAATCTATGACAGCCATGCACTAAATGCCATCATTGGTATCACGAGCCAGGAGAAACTCGTACTTGGATGGGAGGTCTCCCACCTTGGTGCTCAGTTTAGCCTTCTCTTTCTCAGTCCTCTGGACCTATTTCCATAGGTCCTCATTGATGTGTCTACACTCCCACAAGGAGTGTGCTAAGTGAAAAACACATTTTCTAGCCTTGTCATATATGTGACGAGGCACCTCAGCCACTTCGGGTGGGAATGTAGGCATGGCATCGACTTTCAATGCTTGTGTTGGGTCCCACTTGAGTCGAGAGGCTATGACCACACAAAGAGTACATTAGTCACACTATTGTAGCAAATTTAGCAACTCAAGAAGTCTAGCGTAGCAACCTCGAAGAGCCTAGCATAGCTACTTTACTTACCCACATCAGGATTGACCTGTCTAAGATGGCCAATCATGTCGTCAATGACTCCTTTCATGAATGTAAGCTTGTCGGGGGCCTCAGCCCATGGTTCCAGGAAAATTAGAGGAGGTCCTGTAGCACTAACAATGGTGTCTATCATCCAACCAAATGCATCAGTAATGACTGAGACAAATTGCAATAAAGCTGTGAGTAATGCAAACGACAGTGTGAGGGCTCCTACATAGTAAATCCTTGAGGGTGATAATAGGGAAATCACCCATCGACATATCATCAAATATATTTTCAAACTCACCAGCATCTAATTGTAGTTCCCCTTATTTCTGGCTCAAAACTATGGTAGCACCCTTAGCATTGATCTGCTCCCCTGATGCTGAACTGCGTTCAGCAGAGGGACCTCTGGCGAAAGTCCCTTTTTAGTCGAGGCGAGCTTCCTCTTTATTTGTTGGTTCCTTTCTTTTCGAGGCACTAGCACCCTCCTCATCAATAGGAGACTCCTCTTCATCTCCAAATATGTCCTCCTCGTCAGTAGGAGGATTTTCCTTGACGATAAGAGCCCCTTCCTTAGTGACATGAGCTCCTTTCTTCTTGACCGAGGCCCTTTCCTCTATGACTAGGCACCCCGCATCTTTATTTGCCACCCCTATCTTGGGGATTAACACCTCTTCATCACCTTCTTCTTCTTCCTCTGGAAGCAAAAGACATATTCACATTATAGCTTAAACCACGTTACCTAAAGTAGGTGCTACGCTATGCTATGCTACCTAGAGTAGCACAATGTAGTAAGCATTTAATCAAAAGGCGAAGAGACAAATACGAAGAAGAGATTTTACTAATGGGAGGTTGTGTCCTCTGTAGCTTAAATCGTAGTGATGACCCCCCTTCCTTGACCATATGGGAAGGCTCCTTGTCTAGAGGAGGCCTCTTTCACTGTATCTTAGTGGCCATTGTCTCGGAGATGAGACGTTTCCCCTGCGATATGCTACCTATAGTAGTAGGGGGTGCCTCTCCAACACTATCTTATCCATGGACGTTGCGACCACCCGATCCTTAGTTGTCATAGAAAATGACTCGCCAATAGCTTCTGGGGGATCTTAGGCTTGGGTGGTCTAGAGGATTTGGTAGATCCACAGTTTGGAAATCTGGTTATGATCTCGCACAACCCAGACTCCATCCTCATAGACTACCAAAAACTTTGTGAAACACCGCAAGCAGGATATGTAAAAGGCATGGTGCATGTTGAAACAGGACTCTTGCTTCTTATGAAGCATAATCATTTCAATTTGCAAGCCTTTACAAAGATGCCTAGACTAGTTGTAGCAGGCCCCCTCTTCCATGACCTCCTGCATCATCCAAGCTTGCTCAATTCCAATGATCTTTCTTTGGGAAAATAGCTGTGGGAAAGCATGGGAATAGAAGATGGGATAAACATCATTGGTGGCTCTTGACTTGACTTTCTCCATGAGGATCCCATTTTTCCCTTTTGCAACACCTAGCCACTTCTAAATGTCCTCCCTCGATAGTTCACCTCTTTCTTGGTCTTTGACCCTACAAGGAGGCCATCAGCAAGGACATCAAAGAGGTTCACAAATAGCTAGTCATTGATTTTAAGGACCACTAGCACACCATGTACACGTGTGCGAAAGTGGTCTACCTTTTCAGAAAAGGAGTCCACTAGGGTGAGCATCTCAGCAACAGGGACGCTTGGATTCAAGGCCAAGAACAAATCCATGATCCCATCATCTTGAAGGTTCTTGATGAGGGATTCCGAGGCCATGTTGCATATCCAATTTTGGCTCTCATCTACCTCCCCATACTTGAAGTAGATGTTAGCCTCCTGGTGCCCAAAGGTTATCATTGTCACCTCTTGGGACTTCTTTGCCCCTATAGCAGTAAGCACAAAAACACAAAAACATAAAAAAAGCAAAAAAAAAAGTTAGAAAAATCATAATTAGTAGAAAAAATAGGAATGACACTCAACATGTAGTAACTTATTGTTTATCTTACCAGGTATAAATGGTAACGGGAATGGTGGAAGATCAACCAAAAAATTTTCAACGATGATTGGTTTAAAGGGTGCCCATCCCCCATCCAACCAACCAGACTCGTTGCACCTATTGTAGAACATGAACTACTAGGTTGGGTAGGTTTTGTACTCACCTCTGCATTGGCCTATCACACCTACATGCATATTCTCAGTAGAAGAAAACTCCCATACCGTCGTCTTTGCTAAGGCCAAAACATTTGTATCACTGTGAAGCCCATTCTCATTGATGAAAAATATGGTAACAAAGACACACTGTTAACATTTGGCTAGCATAGAAAACATTGCATAACATAGTGGAACATGACTACAAAACTCACCCACCAGCACTATAAACAGTTCTTGGTAGGTTTTGGAAGCACGTTCCCATGTGACGTGCAATAAAGAAAGTGTGGTAGGGGTGGTAGCAATTATACTCAGGCATCTCCCAAATCTAGGCCAAATGACTCAAATTTCTAGGGAACTGACTAGATCCTTCTCCCAGCCCGCTACTAATCACTCCATCTATCAGAAATCTCAAAATACCCCAATTTTCTTTAGACAACAGGGTTTCTATTATGACAGTAACTACCTCCTTTGCTAGGTGTGATCAAAAGATCACACTGAAGTGTTGGAGGAGAAATTGTAGGAAGTCTTGTGCTCCCTCTTGGAACCAAACCACCTGCTGCCCCACATATGCATGGGGCGGAGGAACTATTGGCGACCATTTGGGACGCGACCACCAACGAGTGTCCTCAAACAGGATTTAGGTGTCTGCTGGTCTCTGGCTACACCAAGGCCCAGATACCTCCAAATAGACTCAGTAGTTAATGTGAGTATGTGTGTGTGTTGTTGCGACGTGCGGTTGTGAGAAATGTAACGATTGCGTTGCATGTAAACTATAAATGACTTACTTTAAAGAGATTCAGCCAACTTTGCCAAGTACTATGAGTTCTTGAAACTTTCCTATTTTGTTCAACTGCCTAGTCTACGCGATCCTTATAATACCTACTTGTAACAAATAAAATTTTGCAAAAACATTTGAGCACAACTCCGCAATCTACTCCTAATTTTCCCCAGAGAAAGAGATAGTTCCACAAGAAAACTAGAAATAGAGCAAGATTCAATGGAAATAGACAGAAAAGAAAAGAAAGCAGATTTGTGTGGACCTCAAATATTTAAACAAGGTAAAATGACACGAGTAAACACTTCGCAATAAAGCTATTCCAAATTCAATATCTACGAATTGTTCAAACTTCCAAGGCTCAACCAAGCAATATCTTCAAGACAATCCTACTGTGCTACCAAAAATCGCTGCGTAAACTACCACGTACGAGACTCCACTTTGACTAGACAATAGATGCCAACGATTGCATTCAAACAGAACCTTTAAAAGACTTGACAATTTCTGATTGAAATAACACGGAAAATCACTTTAAAGATAAAGAAGCTATTCTGGTCCCATCAAAATACCAAAGATTTTCTGAACCCTCTCGGCTACTAAATTGTTCCACGGCGTGACTACAAACAGAGGCTCTCTTTCAACAACCCAATAGCAGTTCCCAAACGTTGCACAATAACGAAATTTACTACTAAAATGCTCTTAAGGCTTTTATTCACTAGCGCTTCTATGGCAAAATTTTAACAGAAATTTCTATCGGGCAACAAGAACAATAAGAGCAATCTAAAAATCCCAAAATTACTTGTCAAGGATGATACTATCTAAACCACTAGCTAAGCAATTTAAACAAAACAAAAAAAATGAAATGCATAACTCACAGGACCATGACAAAGAGGCTGAAATCTTTATTCTAGCAAATCATCTTGCAAGCCATCTTCTTTACAAATCTTCCAAGTGTGATGATGATGCTTCCCCCCCATGTCCTTCCTCTTTGACCCCTGAAGCCTTTTTATAGGGTTCCAAGGTAGGTAAGGAAGTTACATATTTACAAATATCTCACCTAACTTCTCTCCCAAGTAACTTGGCCAACCAATTAGGAGATTACTTGGCCAACAAGTTAGGAGGTTACTTGCCCAACAAGTTAGGTAAGTTACAACAATTTTAGATGGTTGCAACCACCAAAGAGGAAAAAGAAATTGACAAGTGGCCTTGGAAGTTACAATAGTATAGAAAATTTTTTAAAAAAACAATTCCTAAGATACATAGGAACACAAGCTATAGTGGCAACTTACTTCATACATATATATATCTTTTAATTTTGCCTCTTCAAGATGAGATGTAAAGTTTTTTAAATGATGTATATGAAAGTTGCAATTTCCAAATATCCAAAAATAATCTTGAAAATATCTCTGCAAGTAAGGAGGTTATAACTTACTTATTTAATTTAGGGAGGATTTATTTAGGAATTTATAAATGTAATTAGGAGAGATTTATGTTTTTGGAAGTTATATATATATTTAAATATGTGGAACATGTTTAAAATATCATAAACAAGTGAAGATTAATATTACAAATATTTGTAGGTGCTTATATAATATTTTAACCAACACTGTTTTTGAAGTCTTGATAAATTAGAATAGATAAATTTATAACTGGAGATTCATATTTAGTGTATATAGTATTATAGATTATTTAAAATTTTTAAATTTTATCTTCAAACTCTGGTTCACCAGCATCGGTCAGAAATATCTCTGGACAGTTATCCTAATGTGCTCCCGTGTCCCTGTTGTCGTATCCATCGGACTGGTATGCGATGCCAAATGCATCGGCATTGTTAATGGTAGCTGTTTGAAGGTAAGTTGCAGGTCATATCGCCTAAAATTCGAAATGAATCTTTCGGAAGGAAGAAGCCCTGTTTTAGCGAGGAAATAATTGCACCAAAATTTTTGAAGTTGTAGGGATGAACCAGAAACGCGCCTGCTTGTTGTTTGCCCTTTGCTCTTTGCCTTTTGTCCTTTGTTTTATTATTTTGTTTCCTGCAGTGCATTTGTGGATGTGTGGAATTGAATCCAAAAAAAACGTAGATTTCGGTTTGGGTTTTTCTTTATGCAACCTACGTTTGCGTTGGTGCTGCCGTTATTGTTCCAAGTTGCCTTCTTGTGCCCGCTGCCTGCGTGTTTTGTGGGAGCCATTTCCTGAATTAACCCTGCCGAAACAGACCCACGAATTCCCCAGAACGCCCAAACAGAATCTGTGAACAAGGCCGTGGTTTTTTGAAAATTTCAGAGCAAATTAGGGCCGCGATTTTGAGCAAATTTTGGAGCAAATTAGGGCCGTGATTTTCTACAAATTAGGGCCACGATTTTCTGCAAATTAGGGTCACTATTTTCAGCAAATTAGGGCCACAATTCATTTGCAAAATAATTCATGTTGTTGGTATGCCACGCCTAGGAATTCCATTGTTTAGTTTGCTGTACCGCGTGAGTGAACCTCCAAACTATAAACTGAAATATTTGCATCTTTCAAACANGTTAGTATGTTTCAGTTTCATAGAAATTTTTTTTTTTGAGTTTTTAAGGGGGCAGAAATGTTGATGCATTTGGCCATTTTATGAAACAGTAAGATTCAGGGCTTTGAGTTTGGTAAGTTACAAGAATTATCAAAGTTATATTCAAAGGCTATGGGCATGTTAAAGTTTTGTGGAGTAAATTAAAATTTTAATGAAATGATAGGTTTGATGTAAAGTAACTTTGAAGCAAAAATTGGCAACATTAGGAAATAAAATATGTTTGAAAGATGCAAATATTTCAGTTTATAGTTTGGAGGTTCACTCACGCGGTACAGCAAACTAAACAATGGAATTCCTAGGCGTGGCATACCAACAACATGAATTATTTTGCAAATGAATTGTGGCCCTAATTTGCTGAAAATAGTGACCCTAATTTGCAGAAAATCGTGGCCCTAATTTGTAGAAAATCACGGCCCTAATTTGCTCCAAAATTTGC
>MNCI01015347.1:188359-203662 GCA_015680685.1 Gnetum montanum
AATCTTACTATTCCATAAAATGGCCAAATGCATCAACAGGAACATTGGCCACTAGTTTGCTCACATAACATAAGACCCCCACAATTTCTAGGATAATCAAAATTGGCCTTAGTGCTACCTTGCATAACAAAATAGCAAATGTTAGCACCATGTCTGAGTGGAATGGACATATAGCATAGCAGAATTAGCACTGAGCAGATAGCATACCATGATTCTTTTCATACATATAGCGTAGCAAAGAATATGAAGGAAATAGCGTAGTAGAACTAGCTTAGCATAGCAACAAAAAAACTAAAAATAAAGCTTTAAATAAAGAAGAGCTAAATGTGTTGCATTAGTTCCAAAGAATCTTATGCCTAACACAATGATTCACATTATGTCGCGATAGAACACGTGTTACGTTGTCACATCACGCACATGGCCAAACCCTCCCAAGGGTTATACACTATGCTATTTGCATGTCAAGTGGCTCAAATAATCCATCCCTCTATAGTAATGATAGTCGTAGTGATGGTGGTCTAGGAGATCTTGCATGCAACTTTAGCGTAGTGTTTGTACATCCTCCATAGCTAAAATGGCAATAGCGATAGTGTAAGGGCCAAAACAATAGCAACACAATGATAGAAAAACACAAATAGTTAAACAAAATCGTAGAAATAAAACAAGGAAAGCATAAATAATAACAGAGGCATAAGGAAATAGAGGAAGCATAGTAGCCTACCGAGCCATCGGTGTCTCCTCCTGCACCATGACACGCACCTTAGCAAGTGCCAGTTGTTTGTGTTTTCCTGGGAGCCATCATCTCTCTTGCCGACTCTTTCCTGATTGCTATGTCGAACCGCCTTGCTTTCTATTTGTAGAATTTCTCTAAGCTCCAAATGTGAACTTTGAGCTGTTACGGTGAAAATGATGAGTTTACCAGGGGTTAATCAATATTTATAGCTGCAATGGTGAAAAGGAAATTTTTCATTCTCTCTCTCTAATTAATGTGGAGGGTTCCGTATAGCGTAGCATGTCCGGCACAATGTAGTAGCACCGTTCGCACTAAGATAGGTGCTTGGGAAAAAATCCTTGACACGCTTCAAACTAGCTATTTTCCTTCACAAAAATATCTCATTAGTAGTCTACAAAGACCTTAAACTAGTAATCCTAACACATAGTTTCAATTTAGTTAGCGGTCCACAAAGATCATAAACTAGCAAATTCAAACCTCTTGCATTTTAGCGATCTGCAACGACCCTAAACTAATACTCCAATCTGTTGGTAGTCAGGAAAGACATTAAACTAGCAGTTTTTTTCACATTTTATACTAGTAGTTTTACATTTTTACTTCCAGGCGGTCCTCCATGACCTTAAATTGGCAAATATTAATGTTTCTATCATACTTTCTACTTATTATTATTGCTCACATTTCATTGCTACTTTGCAGATTTTCACTATGCACAGTTATTACAAACAGGTACCTCTTGACTAGACTTTCATCTCATTTTGGCAGGTTAAGCGAGAATGGAAATCCATCATGATCTCTGTTCACCTTTAGCTTTAATAGGTCCACATGGTGAACTCGCAAGACAACTGAACCCAGAGGTAATAGACTGGGAATCACCCGTAGTTACCATCGTAGCATCCTTAGAAGCATCCCCAGACTGGCCTAAGCATCTGGTCCAAGCCCTAGATTTAGAGGTTGGGGATGTAACTGAGGGCCTTCTCATTGAAATTCCTGTGACCACATCCAGGGGGAAGGTAAAAACATTGAATCTTAGTTCCCTTCTAGATTTGTACATGCACAAAGATGTAGCCAAAATTCTGCAAGATAACATTGAAGTCTTTGCGTGGTCATACAACGACATGCCAGGTTTAGATCCGAGGATGATACAGCACAACATCATCTTAGACCATGCATGAAAGTGGTTAAGTATAAGGCTTGCAAGGTTAAACCACAAATCGCACTGGTTGTACGGGATGAAATCATCAAGCTATAGTGGGTTGGTTTCATCTAGGCAATTGGTTACTTAGAATGGGTGTCAACGTCATTGTAGTTTATAAGAAAACAGGAGGAATACGAATCTATATAGACTTTTGGGATTTGAACAAGGGAATGATCAAAGATGATTTTACACATCTAAGTATCGATCAACTCATTGACACTACGGCTGGTCATGCTCTATTATCCTTCATGGATGGTTTTTCCAGCTACAACCAAATTTGCATTAACCCAGAGCATTAGTTAACAACAACCTTCATGACCCCATGGGGTACCTTTTATTACACTATGATGCCTTTTCGGATCAAGAACACTGGAGAAACCTACCAGTGATCCATGACATACATCTTTAGTGACTACATCTTAGAAACGTTGAACGATTATGTGGATGACATAGTGGTGAAATTTAAGGAAGCCGCTAATCATCCCAATGATCTAGGTGTAGTTCTCAAATGTTACCATATGCATGATTTATGCCTTAATCCTAAAAATTATGTCTTTGGGGTGAGAACCAAATGCATGCTAGGGTTTGTAGTATTAGAGGCTAGAATACGAGTGGACCCTGACAAAGTCAAGGCCATTGTTAACCTAGCGCCACCTACAAATCTTAAGGAATTGCATAGGTTACAAGGTAGAGTACAGTTCATCAGAAGGTTTATAGCAAAATTGATTAACAAGTTACACCCCATGCAACATCTACTGAAGAAATGGATTAACTTTGAATGGACACCATAGTGCCAACAAGCCTTTGATGATTTGAGGAAAGACCTTTTGCACCTCCCAATTGTTTACCCACCAAAAATGGATAAGCCTTTCTTCATCTACCTTGCCACCTTGGACATGTCTATCATAACACTATTATGTTAGAAATGGGATGATAGTTCTGAGATACCAATGTACCACCTAAGTCATGCACTAATAGTGTATGAAGCAAAATACAATGAGGTGGAGAGGAACTACCTTGCCTTAGTGTTTGCATTGAAGAAGTGGAGACACTACCTATTTCGTAGCAAGATTAACATTATTTGCAAGATCAATATACTCTAGGCTCTCACAAACAACCTGTATGAAAGTAGTAGGATAGCCCAATGGAAGGCCATAATGGTGGAATTCGATTTCCATTATATGAGTCGATCGTTGACGAAAGGTCAAGCTATAGCAACGCAACTTATGACCTCACCCATCGATGATCAGGTGATCATAGATCCCAAATTCCCAGATGAGCATGTTAGCATTATCAATGCCATCCTGTCGCATCTTGAAGCTACTTTGCATTTTGATGGTGCCTCGACCATGCAAGGGGGTAGTTTAGTTACTGTTATTACTTTCCCCTCTAGGGAAATGCTTCCTTTTTCTTATCATTTTATGTTCCCTTGTACAAACAATGTGGTAGAGTACGAGGGGTTACTTACGGGCCTCTTAGCAACCCAAGCATTAATCATACAACACCTAGCGATTCACGGAGATTCACAACTAGTTGTGATCAAATCACCGAGGTCTACGCCTCCAAGGCTACACACCTGCAATCCTACTATGACTTAGCAAAAAGCCTACTCAAACAGTTTGCAACAACGAACATGCAACACGTGCCATGTTACAAAAACACCATAGTAGACACCCTAGCCACCCTAGCATTAAATATTTCATCACACTTGTTCGCAAGTTTGCCAACCTCAACTACCGAGTGTGTGAAGCGTATCGCTGAAGTGGTACATGTAGCCTTTGTTAACACTATGAATACCTAGGAATGGTATGCCAACATTAAAGCCTACCTACAACATGGCGAGCCCCCAAGCAGATCGACATCTGCCTAGAGAGATGCGATTCGTAAGCATGATCGAAAATATATGCTCATGGGAGACAACGCTCTATGCAAATGCTCCTATGATGGAATATTGCTAACATGCGTAAATGAGGAGAAAGTGTAGAAGGTGATTAATGAAGTACATGAGGGATTGTGTGGCAAACACGTAGCACCCAAAGCCATGGCTACAAAAATCATATGTCTAGGATACTTCTAGCCTCACATGTAATGTGATTACTTGGCCAAATTCAAGACATGTGATATGTGCCAAAGATACACAAATCTCATACACATTTCACCTATAGAGCTGCATCCAATGTAGATCACATGGCCTTTCCAGCGATGGGAACTAGACCTCATAGGACCTATCACACGTAAGTCTTCCATAGGGCATAGCTTCATCATCATTGCCACTGAGTATTTTACTAAGTGGGTAGAGGCTATCCCCTTGAGGAAGACTACATCTCATCAGGTTTGCCACTTCATCTTGGACAACATCGTGACAAGGTTTGGGCTTCCCATGACTATTGTGACTGACAACGGGCCATAGTTCAACAGTGCGGAAACTTGAACCTTTTGCAGCAATCTTGGAATCAGACAATTGTTCTCCTCACCATGTTACCCGTAGGCAAATAGACAAGTAGAGGCTACAAATAATTCCATCATCAACTTGCTAAAGAGAATGCTTAACAATAGCAAGAGGCGATGGCATGAGAAAATCTTTTATGTGCTGTGGGCTTATAGGACAACATGCATGACTGTGACAGGTAAGACACATTATAGTATTGTTTATGGATCTGAAGAAGTGTTACCTATTGAGTTGTAGGTGCCATCACTTTGGATGATCCTATCAAATGTCATAAGTGAAGCCCAAAACAACAATTCGAGGATCATCAACCTCGACTCAATGGAGGAGGAGAGTGGACAATCACTAGATCGTATAGAGCATTATCAGAACAAGAAACAACAAAAACATCATGCAAATTTGTATCAATGGCCAATACAAAAAGGAGACCTCATTATCAATGCTATCTGTGAGCATATGAAAAAATTCTCAGCAAACTGGGAAGGTTCATAGAGGTCAAAAAAGCCTTTGGGAATGGGGCCTTCAAGCTGGCAAACATGGACAACAATGAGTTTGAAAATTTAGTGAATCACTCATATCTCAAGACGTACTACATCTAATGCATGAAGCAGATAAGAAAACATCTGCTACGATGTAAAACTAGCAAAGCTTCACAACGTCTACTACGACGTAAAATTGGCAAAGTTGAGTAGACGTTTGTTACAACGTAAAACTGGCAAAGCTCATCCTCTAAGATGTAAAACTGGAAAAGTAGTCTACTATGACTATAAAATGGAATAGATAGTTTGCCATTATGTTAAACTGGCACAGATGGTCTGCTAGGACCTTAAACTAGCTCATCCACCATCTGCTACGATGAAAAACTAGCACAGTAGTCTGCTAGGAGCTTAAACTAGCACAACAACCATCTGCTATGACACTAAACTAGTACATAAGGTCTGCTAGGACCTTAAACTAGCATAGCAGTCTGTTAGGACCTTAAACTAGTACACCACAATCTACTGAGACTTGAAACTAGCACACCATGGTCTACCAAGACCTTAAACTAGGTTCTTGGCACATCCCCAACATGCATCTATGTTAGTACACAACAAGCAAGTGTGCACAATGTCAACATGGGGTGGGACGTTGCAGTTTTAGAATTTAGTTCACGATGCCAAGAAAACACCCTCTAGAACATATGCAGCACCACTACTCTTGGCATCTTGCTGATCCTCTGGAGTTGTCATATGACATCCTGCTGACCCCTTGGACCTACTGCCACCACGACTCATCATCCTAGTAGTAGCTTCCCTGGTCAGTGCCTACTGCTAGAGTTCCAATAGTATTGTGGCCCAACCACAATATTGTTATCCTCTAGCCCTTGCCATCACTCAAGCTTAAGAGATGTTTAGTTGCTGGGTAGCCCATCTCATATTTAAACTGATAATGCTTTCCTTTAGTAGGGATTCTTGAGCATCTACATTCACAGTAACTCCTAGCCTCCTCGGTGCCAGCTCCTCCACACTAATGTTGCTAAGGCTGTTGTTGGCCTTCCTAGTTTGGACATCGCATGCCTAAAAAAATATCAAAAGCTCCAGCAATGTACAAAGCAAGCAAGATCTTTGCCTTCATTTTGCATCATGGTTTTTCCTCCTGGTTTGCTTTCTATTGTGTTTGCAGGGTACAGTCTAGAGGGGCATCGATCAGAGGTGCATTTTGCCATGGTGGCAGGACATTACATCATTCCAAGGTGTTAGTCTTAACTAGCTTAGCTACTTTGGAGTGCGCATCCTATCCTTCCCCTTTACCTACCTTATGTCATTTCTTACACTCGCAATCCACTCTCTCCCCTCTTTTACAAGCTTTTCCTGATGCCTGTCAAGCCCTCTCATATGCTCAACCACATAGTCCATAATGCATGTAACACAACTCGCCACATGGGAAGCATTTGTAGGTAGGTTAAAGCCCTATGTGGATGTAACATAACTCATCCTGGGAAGGAAACACCTATCCTATGACAAAGTTGTTTGAAAATGTAAAAGGCAAAATAGCAAAAGAAAAGTGTAAAAGAGCGAAGCTTACACAAAAAATTAAAGTCACTAAAACAAATGGCACATAAGTTGTTTCACAATCACCCTCTCTAAGCATTTCAATGAGAAGTCGAAGGTCAACAAAAGCAAAGATAACCATGCAAACAACTCCCTCACAAGAATTTCGATGAGGGATTATGCTAAGTTTCATCTTTACCATTTTCTTGAACCTTCTTCTTGCCTTCTTAACCCTTCCCTTTTCCATGCATAATCAATGTAGCACTCTCAAGCATAGCTGAGCAACATCTTGGCAATCACCGAAGAGCAATGTTAGCATTTTTTCTTCTGTGGTGTTTCCTATTCTTTGTTGACGTCTCTCAAGTCTATCCTCTAGACATTGACAAAGAGGGACCAATGAAACACCCTAAAAGTTTGGGACCCTCTTGCTTCATCAAGGTCTCAGTATTCAGGCAAAAAATTTCCACAAGTGCAGGATCATGAAAGTTTGGTAAGAAATGGATGCTCCAAGTGCAGACTGTCTAGTCTAGCAAGTTTTCTACACCCAGTGTTAGGCCTGACAGACTCTCCAGCCTACCCACTTGGAAAATTCATCCAGTTGATAGTTTACTTAGAAACCACATGCGGAGTTGTCAGTAGTGCTGAGGATGCACGAAAAAGTTGGGCAAGTTTTCTAGTCAAGATGTTTGCTATGCTACGCTACACTATGTAGTGTAGTAAGCCTCGGGAGATAGTTATTCAAGGAATCAACTATGAATTGTTGCAAGACAAAGTGCTATGTTGTCCTACGCTACGCAGCGTAGCACAACATAGCAAAAGAAAAATGGAAAAGCCCAACTTACTTAGTGATTTCAATTACACTTTGCAAGCACCTTCAACCTTCAAAACTAGTTGCTTTGCTCGACTTCAAGTCCTTCAGCAAAGCTTCTGTTACTAGAAAAGTAGGAGATTAAGCAAAAAGTAGGCTATGGTGGCTACTATGCTATGTAGCATAGCATAACATAGTGATGATGAAAGAACGACAAAAGGCATATCAAAATGCAATTTCAGGAAGTTTAAAGGCTTCACATCGTAGAGAACAAAGGTTGCAGATTGTCAGAATGATCATTAAACAAAATTTTACAACTTAAGTGCAAATTGCAGTTAAGACCAGCTACTACCCTATGATACACTATGTAGCATAGCATAGCGTAGCAAACATGCAGAACTAGCCAATACACTTCAAAGGCTTCCAACACCTGTAATTATCTCCAACACAAACTTCTTCTTCGAATTGGTGGCTATGCTATGCTACGCTACATAGCGTACCATAGTGTCGCAGGTAGCTATGCTACGCCAACATGCTACACTCCATAATGTAGCACAACATAGTAGGTAGCTATGCTATGCCAACATGCTATGCTCCATAGTATAGCACAATGTAGTAAGCGGCTATGCTACGTTAGTATGCTTCACTGCTTGCCTACATCATTTGTTCACGTAATCCTAGCATCTTCAGTTTTGATAGTGTAATTGTAGCATGGTAGGCTCATCGATTAGCTTTGCATGTTCATGTAGTATAGACACGTCAACACCTTATGGGTCCAGAATAGGTGGCATCCAAAATGCATCTCTCGTGTGCTCCTAGCCATATAAATAATCAAATGAGAAATGCTCAAAATGTTGGAAAATTTTGGGATTGGCTAGCAAAAATTGGCTTGATTGGAAATTTTGAGCATTGTTATCATTTGTTTTTGGCAAATTGGCAATTCAAAGGGCATTTGAATGGGTTTCCAAGTTGGCAAATTCTGGGATTGGTTAGCAAAAAATTGGCTTGATTGGTAATTTTGAGCATTGTTAGCATTTGTTGTTGGCAAACTGGCAACTCAAAAAGTTCGCAAAAATTAAGCAGTTAGCACTCTTGTTTGGAATTTTGTTAGCTCTTTTCTATTGCCTTTGTAGCATTTTGCATTGTTAGCTCTTGAAACCACATTCAAGCATACAGCTGACTTGCTCTGAATGTCTTGGTTACTTTTGGGATCTCTATGCTTCGTAGTGTCATGCAACCGATTGTATCTACCTTGACAAAGTAAAGCTGTAGTCTTGAAGTGGTGCATTTCTTAACTCCACTTTACTTTATTCTCCTACTTATCATTGCATTTTACATTGTTTTCATTTCCTTGCATATAATAATAATTATTTTATGCTATAAAAATTATTTTCAAGTTACACGTTTGAAAAATGTTTAGTGACAACGACTAAGTCCCTGTCTAATCAACCAAACTATTCAGGGCATCCCATTTCCATTTTTAATATAGCACGGCCCTTGCACGGATCTGGGGTTAAGACTGTCCAACCAAAGACCTCTCGATGTTTCCAGCCATCAATGTTTTTGGTCACAACAATGCCCTTACATAATCACACTTGAAAATGTCTGTAGACATTAAAAGGATTACATGTAATCCACACAAGTTTCACAAAACACACACATGTATATACCACCGTGAGGAGGTATGCGTTCAATGCTACACAAGACATGAGTCACAAGTACATGAACAGTGAGATGAGGAGAATTGTAGAATGGATTGCAGAGATTGAGACATGAGGTAACTGACCCAAGGCACAATGAATCTTGAGTGTAGGACATGATTAATGTGTAGTTAGCCCATCACTCCAAAATCAAGATCAAGTCCATTCCTCCAATCAGTGACATCGCATTATTTCATCCAATTATGGGCAACCATAAGAGCACCATGACAACAAGGCACATGATCACTTGGTGTTTTGTCTAAGGGAGGAGTTATTTGAAATTTCTCTGTGGCCTATTTTTCTAGATCCTTTCTTTGTATGTTTTGTTTTTTTTTCTTTCCTTTTCCTTTTGTTTGCTTTTCTTCTAGCTTCTTTGGCACATTTCCCTTTCCATTAGTGAACTAGAGAAGCCACCAACCTTCAGGCATGGGTGCATATCTTTCCAGTGCGACCCCCAAAATAGCATTGAGTTTCTTTATTAAGTGCCTTTATTACTCTTACTCCTATTTTTCATTAAATCTACAAGGATCTTAGTACAACCAAGTTGCATGATAGCACCTATAGATGTCACCAAAAAGAATTCACAAGTCCCCTTGATGTCATACCTTGGCCATTCCTGCTGAGTCCATCATTCTTCACTCTGGGCATAATGAGCACAAAATTACTTTAAGTTGTAGTGATGGCAAGAATATCATCGTACCCAGAGTAGAACCTCTTATTAATAGAATTGGTGGGTGGATGTTGTGGGCTCACTATCCAAATAAGTAATCACCTAAGACTTGATAGCATAGAACAACACCTCAACCAACGAGTCACAAGAGTGTTTTATTCATAAATGAGATTACCCATAAAAAGATAAAACAACAAATAAAAAGATAAAGCAACAAATTGAAAGATGAAAAATTGGAAATCAAAAAATTAGAAAAAAAAAACTAAAAATAAAAAACTAGAAAACAAAAAATTGTAAAATCCAAGAAAGGGAAAAGCATTTACTAATCCTGCTTGTTAGAATAGAGGATATCCCCCATAACTAATTCTTTGAGTATGGCTAGAATTAGTAAATGAAAAATTTGGATCCAAGCATTTTGGGAATATTGTAGTTCAATCATATCCCAACCACTGGGTGTCCATTGATGTGGTGGTTAGAATGTACCCAAACTGGGGTTCACACACTTGATTAAAGGTGGCATAGTGGAGGAAATTATAAAATGTGATCATGTGATATTGAGTTGACCCACTATGACACTCGTGATCATAAGATGGTATACAAGGATCGATATGTCTCCCCTTGTGATTATATTCATTAGGCAGCATGGTGGTTGGAGTATTGATTGGTGGCCCTGATAAGGTAACAGGAGGCATTGAATTTGAAAGGGAAGGTGCATCACAGTGTTGGGATTGTGCTGAATTGGTGGATGTAGTGGTTTTAGAACTATGTTATCTCTTCCTTCAATCATGTCTAAGGAAAGGATGCTTCTGACATTGTGGAGGACCTCCACTACTGTTGATGGTAGCAACATAAGTAACATTCATGGTTTGATGTTGTGGTGTAAAAACTTTTGGTACAACTGGTGGTGATGTAGAAGGAGGTGAAGGATGAGAATATTGAGGTTGAGGAGAAGTGTAAGGCACATGAGGTGGTGATTTTGTTGGAGAGGACATGGGTGGATAGTACTTAGGAGAATGATAATGATGAGGTGAAGTAGAGGATGTTGATTCAGTTAGAAAAATAGGGTGTTGAACATAATGAACATTTTCCATTGGGACATATGAAGGGTATGGTCTATTTGGTGGTGGCCTCCCCCATGATTGGGGCTTTTGTCACTATGGTTGAACTTGGTACTTCTGTAAAAAATATCGATGTAGCATTCCTCCCCAATGCTCATGTAAATGTGGCAAGGTAGGGCATTGGCCCTTGGGGTGATCGTACAAGTAAATTTCACATTGATATGAGTGATTTGCAGTTGAGTTCTCATACATATTTTTTCAACCCTTTTTTCTAATTGTCTAGTGGTGTTCTGTCTTGTTTCTTGGTTCATCATGGTTCTACCTCTAATAATGTTGGCATGTTCTCCACATTTTTCATGTACCCATTCTGTGATCTTATTGATCTTTGCCTCAATTTCATCTAGTGATTGTAGTATTGGCAAAGATAATTCCACCTCCTTGAGGTGAGTTGATTTCTCCTCTTCATGATCATGGACCTTTGCTATTTTGAGATCTTGGTCATGTTGAGATTTTTCAACATTCTTCCATTTAGCTATCTCTCCTTCTTTTGCTACTTTCTTGATAAGCTCTTCGAATTGATGGGTTCACAATTGCTAGAGTTGACCTTGGGCATACATCCCTAGGGTCTCCCTTGTTTCATTACGAAGCCCATCCATGATGTGATACATTAACTTTTCCTCAGAGAACCCATGGCCTAGGAATTTATTTAACAAAGAGTAATATCTTTCTAAGGCCATGTCCAAGGGTTCATGTTGTGCTTGTTTCCACTCTTGGATTTGTCTCCTCAAGGTTGACACTCTTGCATAGGTTTGATATCTTTCATTGAAGAGTTCTACCATTATCAACCAACATTGGATTGATTTTGGTTTTAAGGACCTATACCATAATTTTTCTTGGTCAATGAGCATCATAGGAAAGAGCTTAAGTTTTTTCCATCCATTATCAATATTTTTCCATACACAAGCATCATGGAATGCTTGTAAATGATGTTGTGGATCTAAATCATAGCCTCCTAAAAACTTGGAAAAGTTATTGAAATCAATCCTAGGTAGATGACTTTCCTTGTGATTCCTGTGAGATATTTGAACAACCTCTTGTATCTGCATTAGGCTCTTAGTGGTTATTAGGGGTTCATTGTCACTTGGTAGGTTATGAATTTGTGAGTTGGGATGATGTTGTATTTGTTTATATATATAGGAGACCCCTGCATAAGGTTGAGTACCCCAAACTTCATCTTCATCATAAATTTTGTTGGTTCTCCAATGAATTGCCTCAATAGTTTTGGCATTATCATAGTCTTGTGAGAGAGACATTGTTGTGAATCAAGTGTGACTTAATTGAAATTAATTTCTTTTCTAAAAGATAGATCATTAATACTTTGTCACAACAATCTTATATGATATAACTAATCTAAATAACTAGCACCATCCCTGGAAATGGTGCTAATGATGAGTGGCTAGGTACCCCTGCACTCAACCATATGAATATGAGCATTCACACACAATCTGGTCAAACTCTACAGACAAAATAGTTGTGGTATATAGATAGTTACATGTTTATCATAGTTTTCTATCTTCGTACCTGGACTAGCATTTTCTTTGTCACATATGGTTTAGTCTAGAGTGAGGTGAATTATGTGATCCTAACTAGTGCTACTGCTAGAGACAATGGAAAATAACCTTGTTTTAAACTAATAGGGAATGAGAAGAAAAATATAAACTAGTCTAAGTGTGATGAGCATCCATCCTTAATCATCTGTATGCATCTTAGACCTTGTGTACTACTTCTAGGATTACCAAGTGCATGATACTTGAGCACTCCTAGATACGCTATTGGGTTACCAACAAGTTACACTTAAATGTTTGTGATTAAGTTGTACTCATTCTACATTTAAAACATAAAATGTAAATGAAAATAAGGTAAATATTAACTAAATAAAAAAATAAATAACAATTAACAATGAAAGTAATTAAAAGCTAAGTGGATGCTGCAATGATGGAGTAATCTCGATCTTTATTGTTAGTCATGTACGTATCCAAGTTCGTCACACTCGAATAAAGGTTCTCTATAATTACAATCATGACATTGTAGGCATGCACTAGCGAAAGAATTGAAAACTAAAAAAAAGACTCTACTCTAACACTTACTGACTCCCCCCTTTTCCTATGCACTTAAATGTGGTTTTTATAGGCTTACACAGGACCCATGATATCGTGTATTCGATATCGTTATCCAAGTAGCAATATCGTGTACATGATATCGAGGATTCGATACTGGGGCCTAGCAAAACACAATTCATCAATAAGGAAATCTCTTGAAAATTATGTGGCTTTAGAGAAAAATTGATGATAATAAATAATATGTTTGGCTAAAAATATTATATTATCATGGTTGTGCTCTCATTGCCATATGTTATTTTTCCCCTAGAGATTATGCATTGTATGAATCTATAGAGCTATCTCATGATTATCCTTTTTAATTATTAGGTAGAGATATGATTGAATTTTTAGGAAAAAGCTTAGTGTTTTTAGTAGAGATTTTAATGCAATAGTAGATAAAGAACAAACAAAAATTATTCAAAGGAAACCTAATGTTGGTAGGATAGACCTTGTTGAAGATCACAACTAAACACAACAATTTATAGATGGTATTATTAATAAAATAGATTGAAAACTATAATAATTGATAAAAACTTTAATTTTTTGATTTATAATGATCTTGCTAAATTTCCTCTATCTTCATAATTTACTTTTACAAAACCTCAAGGTAACTCTTACAATGATTTGCCTTTATGTTCTTATGAAGATATTGATTTTATTAAGGAGTTGAAAGTTGGTGAAGATTTAGTGGATTCTTGCCATCATCATACAAAATTTTTGTTGCAAAATCAAATTTTTTATCAAATAACAAAAAAATAAAAATAGAAAAAAATTTTATACAAACCCACCTTAGAAGATAAGAAAAATTATATGAATGTAACACATAACAAATGAACTCTTGTGAGATAGCCTAAAGAGCTTGAATAAATTTTACTTACAAAAATTAAGCCAGTTGTGTATTCACAATAATAAGGTGTTTAGAAAACTTAGTTTGATAAGGATAGCATGCAAGCTAGATAGAATATTAAGAATGCAAATAAAAGTCATAGAAAAAGTTTAGGTAAGGCATATAAATACTTGATTAGCACCAAGAGAAGAAAGTTTAACAAGGAGTAGTAGGAATATTTTTTCTATCTCATTAAAAAAGAACCTAGACATTTTTATCAATATTTTCTTTATAAAGCCTCTTCATCATTTAGATTTTGTTTTCAAGGTATTTGCTAAATTTATAAAAAGCTATTTACGAGAGAAGATGATAATTCTACTACTATTCCACATCAAACATCTCTTCAATTAAATCTTGAGGAATTCATAGAGGTATTAGAAAGTTAACATCTCACAAAACTATATATTTAGATGATTTATATGTAGAATTATTAAAGTATTTAAGACTACTATTCATAGAGAATGGTTGATATTAAATTCAATAATGGAGGAAGGCTTAGATGAACATTAGAAAGTTAGTAAAGCTATCTTGCTATATAAAAAAAGGAATAAAAGTAATTTGAATAATTATCAAATAATTACTGTGAGTAATATTTTTGCTAATTTTTTGGACACTTTGTTAGAAAAGAGAATTAGTTATGAGGTTGAAGGTAACCAATTCAAGTTAAAATGTCAAGTAGGTTTTAAAAATGTCACTTTACTATTGATCACTTAGTTTCTCTCAAACATTGAATAAAGTTTGCAAAACAATGTAATGAAAATTTTTTATTTATTTTATTAATTTTGCAAAAGCATATAATTTAGTGGTTCATACAAAATTGTGGTTACATTTGCATAAAATTGACCTCCCTTCAAAGGAGAAACTCAAAGATTGTATGAAGAAGTGATTATTAAAGTTAAAAATAATAAATAAAAAAAATTCAATTCTAGAACAAAAGTAGAGTTCAGCAAGGTTATATAATTTATCCAATTCTCTTTAGTATCTTTATTGATGAAATGTAAGAATGGTTATGCAATAGGTAGGATAGTCATGCTCTCAAAATTAAATGCTATCTCACTATCTCTTAGCTACTATTCTAATATCACTATCTCTTAGCTACTATTCTAATTAAGTATTGAAATGCTATCTAGAAGCTTTACTTAAGTTTTCATCATCTTAGAATTGAAAGTGAAAGGTGGATTCAACTCCTTCGAGAAGAGCCCATTTGTAGGTTATGCACATTAAGAGAGATTGAAGATGAGTTAAATGTATTTATTTCTTGTGCTATGAAAACCCATTTAAGACAATATTCTAATGTCACAACAAAAAGCTTATATGAATCTTTTGATGCTCCCATTAGTGCTTGGTCAATTTGTAAGGTTTATCTTTATTTTTTATGAAAATATAATGTCTTTCCAATAGACCCTATAGTTCTTTGGATGTAATAAAGCTTTGATTTCTAATTTGAACTAGTTTATTTTAAGAAGAAAAAGATGAAAATATTTTTATAAAAATAATTTACGTATAAAAATATAAAAGCAAAAGACTGATCATGATTCCTGGGGATTAAAGGCTTAAAATATTATTGTAAAATTAACATACTTTAGTTACTCCCAAATTTGTGGGAAGTTTCATAACA
>MNCI01015347.1:214030-265837 GCA_015680685.1 Gnetum montanum
CAATTTTTTCCAATTTTTTTTTATAACATCATTAGTACATTTTTTTCTTAAATATTTTATAATTTCTTATATATTTTCCTTTATTTTGGATGTGATTTTCTTATTGTGTTTTCATAATAATAATGTGCCTTGTTGCCAACTAGGTATAGTAAGGCTTGTTTGATGTGAGCATGTGCTATTTGGTTATTTGATTATTGGTGTTTGGGTTCTAGCTTTAAATTTTGTTACTGATAACTAGGACATGGTTTCCTTTTCATGAAATAGGTAGTGAGTCAACAACATCCACCCATCCACAAAATATATGGTTTTCCTTGTTTTGGAAGTATGATGTCCCTTTTTCATTAATAAAATTTTCATGAACTTGTGGCCTTGGTAGTTTCTAAATTAGGAAAGGATTTAATTTTTGAACTAGGTGTGACTTCCAGGGGACACAGTACTCTTTATGCCTTTCTACTTACTTAGGTACATGTGTGTTTTCATGGATTTCTTATTGTTATGTGTTGACCAATAATAGGAAGTTGAATAAGTCTTTACATGATGTGGTTCCCGTTTCAAGAAAAAAAAAAGAATGATGAAAATTCAAAGCATACACCTTAGACAAAATAAATGGGCTACAAGCACTGGTTATTAAACTAGAATGACATGTTATCCATGACTGAAGGCCCCTCTAACTAAGACCCTCTCTCACCTCCTATTTCTATTTTCTTATTAAATTAGGAATGATGGTTGTTTTATGGAAGAACTCTTGTTTCTCAGAGAGGGTGAACTAGTCTTACTATGGTGATGCAATGTCACTAAACATGACTAGTTTTGGTCTAAAATAAGCATGGATTTTATTAGGTCATTTAACCAAAAAATTCACAAGGAACTTTATGTGACCTTAATCAAGTACTCCATTCCACACTCACTCATCCATATATGCTTTTCATGTCTCACCTCATTTTTAATTTCATGTTCTTATTCAATGTCTTGGTTTGGTGTGTTAAAATTCTTTGGTAGTTTCTTTCAGGTTTTCATACTTAACTTTCCATAATCATTAATCATCCATGGGATCCATGGACTCCTCATTTTGAGGTTATCCATGGGTAATAAAGGGCATGTGCCTATTTTGGGAAGGATCCACTTGCATATCTTTTGGCTAGATTAGTTATGTCCTTTATCCTTAGACATTCTCACAATCGAATCCTTTTGCATGCTCCATCAATAACATCCAATTGTGCACATCTTTGCAACATTTTCTAGTGAAATCCTTTTTTTATTGTTGTGAATTATTTAAATCCTCTTCAGGAATTTTATCACATTTGAACTTTTTAGAATTTAAAAATGGACTACTTATCCATTTCACCCTATTTTTCATTCTTCCTACTAACACTATTAAAGGAATCAATCCACCATAATCACAACATAGCTGAGTGTAACTACTGGTAAGAGAAGGTACCTAAAAACTATATGTTAAACATTACATACTAAGCCATGATTTTGTTGTGATTATAATGGAAAGAATGGACTATAGGTGGGACTATCTTCACCAAGGAAGAAGCAACAACATCATGCAATGGGGACCCTTCATGATCTTTGTATCTTCTCCCTCATCCTTCAGCTGCTAGAGAAGTTGGATGTTAGTTTTGTCCAAGGTGCTCAATTCTATTGTCATGAACATCCAATTTTGTAAAAGATTGTAAATTCGTAAACTTTGGCACTTAGGTTATGTTGTTCCATTAGAGTCAATCTGCATGTCAATCAATAATCCCACACCTTCCTAATATTTTGTAAGGAACTTGTTCTTGCTCTTCTTCACTCAAGGATGAGTTTTCATTTAGTTGTGGGGGTATGATGAACCATGTTAGGCCTAACTCTAACATTCGATATTTGATATTAGAGCCCTAATATCAAATACCTAATATCGGGGTCCATGAAGCAATGTCGAATATATGATATCATGAGGTCTATGCTAGCCTATAAATATAGTGCTTAGGCACATGATTTGAGGAAGGTTTTTGTTGTAGCATAGTAAAGATCTTGCAATTTCTTTTCTCCAAAGTTAGAATATTTTCTAAAGTGCTTGTAATAGGATTCATTTAGTGTATGGATCTTTATTTGAGCACTATTGTACTTGAGCATGGTAGTATGTGTCGGAATAAAGACTAACTTTCAGATCAAACCTTGTAGCACCTTAGATAGCTTAAATATTCTTTTCATGCATTCAATGTTTTATGCAATTTGATTTAATACTTCCAAGTAATTAAGATAAAGTAAGCTACCTAGATTAAATAGTAGTTAATTAAGCACATAAGTAAGATTTCTTCCAGCATGCGCATGATGCTTGGTAATCCCAACAGTGGTTAACTTTTGGTAACCTAGCAACATTATACGTGTTTAAGATGAGCATGGAAAGTGGGACCAGATACTTATGTTATGATAGTTAATTATGAATTAGACATTAGATTATTTAAATTTGTTCATAAATTAAGTTTCAACTTGTTGTTAATCGTAGATGAATAAAATATAAAATAATAAAAATCATGTGCCTCAATTACACTTAACCATACAACTAAGCTCCATAAGTGTAGTTGGAAAGATAATAATCATCACGATTAGATTTCACGTCATGGAACTAGTGTATGTGGGAATTTAAATTTATAGAATTTTATTGGATCATGCATGAAAGCTTGTGATTCATATGGTTGGACGTAGGGGTACCTTGCTGCTGATGAATAGTAATAATAAACAAGTATAAGCAAAGTACAAACCCTTGATGTAGACCTACTATGACTAAAAAATTAGATGTTGTTCAACAAGTTGTTCTAATTTTAGTGGTAGTTCCTTCCTACGTATCTTAAATCACTTCAATATATTTATCAAGGATATTTTTTCCCTTGTAGGACCTACCAAATAATATCTTCAAGCACTATATCATATGATTTTTCCAAGTTAATGAAGATCATATGTAGATTTTTTCTATGTTTTTTGAATTTCTCCATCAATTTTCATATGACTTAACTTATTTATCTTTTCTCCATCCTATCCATAATATTTACTAATTTCTCAAAAAAAAAATATTAGATTGGATCTCTGAATATTTCCAATCTATCATATAACTAGGATTTATAGGATACTTATAATAGAATTATATAATCTATCATGAACTAATTATAACTGCTATGGAAGATCAAATGTATTGAGAAGCTAATTTTCCTCTTCTACAAAATCTCAAAATCTCTTTTAGTGGTAAGACATTAAGAAAAACTTAATTTCTAACATTGAACTTTAATGACGACATCCTGTTACTAGCATTCTTTGTATATCTATCTTGTGTTACCTATACTCTACCTCTAACCATCATACCTTATTTTGTAGCCTCATCAATGATGTCTATCTTGGTCTTTTATCTATGCTCTATGCAATCCTAGCAAGGTGGCATATCACAAGATCTACCCATACAACACTTGATATGGTAGTACTTTTAAGCTAGCTTTATAAATGTTATTGTAAGAAAATTATACCAATTAAAGAACTTTGTCCAAACTATCTTTGTATTATAAATCACAAGCTCAAATAATATCCTCCAAAATCTAATTTATTCTTTCTATCTAACAATCTTTCAAAGGATGATACGATAAACTAGGATTCAACATACAGTGCAACCTCTTATAATAAGATTGTCAAAATCTAGAAGTAAACTGAAGATCTATTTCTAATATAGTATTTTTTAGAACTTCATGTAATTTGAAAATCTATGATAGGAATAATTAAGCAATCTCTTTTGTACTAGTTGTTACTTTAGTAGCTAAAAATTGAAAAGATTTGGTCAAAAGCTCTATGAACAAAAATATGAAATCTTTCTTGTTTCTATTACAAGAAAAAACAAAGATAAAATCCATGATGGTGATTTTCCATTTTCACACTAGAATGGTACGTGGAGAAAGATAATCATTGGGTTTCTAATGCTCTACTTTAATTTGTTGACACACCAAATACATAGCCATATACTCATCTATAGTTCTCTTCATACCAAGTTAAAAGTATTAACTTTTGAGATTGTGATATATCTTATAACACTTTAGATGCATATGATACTTACTAAATTGAGTCTCATCAAGTAGCTTCTATTTTATTATTGTTAGCATCTAAATTCTATTCTTAAACCTTAAAAAATTGGAACTATCAATTAAGAATGATATGTCTTCGAGAGAAATATTTGTAATCATTTCCTAAAACTAAGAATTTGAAGTCTACTAAGAAGCTATCTTATATTTGAGATTAGGCATGACAGTAAGACTATGGAGTTTTTTAGTTATCTTACTTAGTGTACCCATCATCTTATTTCCTTTCTTGTTTGATACTATACTATAAAATCAAAATTTTTCAAATAATGTACCTATCATCTTTGTCTCAGGTTTAATTATGTTTAGTTCATTAAATGCTACAAACCCTTATGATCATTCAAAAATATAATCTATTCACCATACAAATAATGTTTTAAAGTATTAAGAGTAAAGATGATAGCATCAAGTTCTAGATCATGAGTTCAATATCTAGTCTCATAAGGTTTATCTGTCTAGAAGCATAGACAACCAATTTACCATTTTGTATGACAAAATGATGTAAATCTTCTCTTAAAGCATCGACATATACATCAAAAGGCTTATCATGAACTAGTGAGATTAAGATAGATGCTAAGATAAATATCTCTTTGAATTCCTCAAAATCCCTCTAGAAAACTTCTAATGAAGACAAAGCATAATCTTTCTTGAGTAGCCTATGTAGAGGTGTTGTAATGTTAAAGATATCATCTATAAGTCTCTTGTAATATCTTGCTAGACCCAAGAAAATTTTGACTTCATTCACTGAAGTTGGAATAGGCCAATTTCTAATCACTACTATCATAGAAGGATCCATAACTATACCTACTTTGAAAACCATACAACTAAGAAATTGTATCTCTATCTTCCAAAATTCACACTTAAAAATAAGAATATATAACTAATGATCCCTTAAAATTTATAATAATACTCTCAAGTATTTATTATATGCATGTTTATACTTAAGGTAAATCAAAATGTCATTAATGAAAATAATGACAAATTGATCTAAATAGGGATGTAACATATTTTTTATCAAGTGCATAAAAAATACTAGTACATTAGGAAGTTAAAAATAAATTTCTACGACCTCATAATGACCATACCTTATCTCAAAAACTATCTTAGGCACATATTCCTTCCACACCTTAACTTGATGATAACCAGGCTTCAAATCAATCTTAGAGAGAACCTGAGATTCTCTCAAATAATCAAATAGGTCATTGATCCTAGGTATAAAAAACTTATTCTTGAATATTATATGATTTAGATGTTTATAATTAATGCACAATCTTAAAATGCCATCTGATGAGCCACAATATCGCATATGTGATATCATGTCTACCCCTGCAATATCGCGTACGCAATATCGTGGCCCGCACAATGTCTATAAATAAAAGGGCAGCTTTCCCTATTTTAGACACTTAGAATTAGACCCTTAGCCAAAATATAGTAGTTTTTCCATTCTAGAGTTAGAATAATTTCCATGTGCCCACAGTAGGAGGCTTAAAGTGAACAGATCTTTATTCGAGAAAATTGCACCTGAGCACACATTTGTGTATGACAATAAAGATGAACTTTCTGATAAACCTTGCAACATGTGGACTAAGCTAAATAGGAATTAATTATTATTAAATGTTTAAAGGCTTTCCTAGATAATTAAATCTCTCTCAACCCTTGACTCTCCTAGTTAAGTGCATTCAGTACAACCACTTCCAACACATGCGTAATGCTTGGTAACCCAATAACGATTAGTGTTTGGTAATCCCAGTAGCATTGCATTGGTTTAGGGTGTGTGAGGCAAGTGGGAGCAAATACTGGTCCTAGGAAAATTAGAATTTAGTTAGTGAATAGTTAATGAAATTTAGTCACCTAGTTCTCTTCAAATTCCCCTATTAGCACAAGACATTAAAAAGATAAAAGATGTAAAAATCATATACCTTAAGGTAACTTAACCATACAACTGTGACAATACAAGTAAGTTTAGGAAGATAAAAATTGATTAATCTTAAGTGTTGCATTAAGGCGTGTAAGAACTTAGTCCTTGGAGTTCGACTGGATCACATGTGAGATGCTCGTATTCCTATGCCACTCATCATTGGCATCGTTGCTGGGGACTTAGCTATTTGTGTGCTATGTAGAACATAGGAGATCGTTCATATCGTTGGGACACTAGAATGAACCCTTAGGGTTGATCAAAAGAAAAATAAGACAATGGTAATTAGCACATTGAACAAGAAAAAAATGTCTTCTTCTTCACATAAAAGCACTTCACAGCCTAAGACCAACACAAGAGACAGTCGACGGCACAACACATGTAACCAAGATCCGCTAGTGCCTCAACAGTTCTATGTGGTATATATTCATCATGATGAGTATGTAACTAACTTTATCTTTATTCTCCATCAAGATGAACAACTGCATTGGAGAGACTTGGAGGGTAACATAGTGTTGCCTCTAGATTAGGAAATCCCCAACATGCTTCTGCATGCTCTCGCACAAGTAGGCATGTCAAAGTTATACGTGGAATAGATTGCATGTGATTATGACACAAGGGATTACCATCCCACTAAAGCACAACCTCAAAGGGACTTGGGATAGGAGAGATACTATACATCGTTGAAGGGCAAAGGACCCCATAACGCTCCACCCATCTTAAGCAAAATTGAGGGTGGTGAACCTATTTCAATAAGTTCTCCACAAAATGATGTTCCCACTTATGGTAAGGAGGTGGTGTATCAGAACCTCCACTCCATGCTTCACAATCCTGGTTCTAATCCCCACAAACACCAAGTGTTCAACTAGGGAAGACAAACACATGATAAGGGCAGGTAGTCTGATTGTAATCACGATCGGGGTTGATATCATCGAAGAGAAGGTAGGAAACATCATCATGGTGATGGTTCTCCTTCTTCTTCACCTTCATTGTCATATTCAACATCTTCTTCAGTGTTAGGACATAGTCATAAGGAACCTAACTATGAGGATAAAGGTAAACAGAGTGAGAAACCTTGACGAGAAGTCAAGAATGAGAACGAGGGTACTGTAGAGAATCATGGCATGGAAGAAGGGAGATTAGGGAACCACGTAGACATCATAGACATTATGAATGAAATGACCATGAAGAACCCCTACTTGCAACCTGAAGCATGTTAGATATCACAGAGGCTGTAAGAATTCCCACAAGGCACCAAAAAGATAGCAAGATCAAGAGGTTACACATGAATAGCATCCCATGATTTGAGGGGGGATACAACGCTGATCCTCAGAATCATCTACAAGCATTTCACGATGCATGTGCCTTACATAAGATCGAGAACAAATGGCAAAAACTAAAGTTGTTCACAAGGACACTAGTCAAAGAAGCAGAAAGCTGGTACCAATCCTTAGAATTGGAATCCATTCAAAGGTGGAGTATGATGCTAGAACTGTTTAATGATAAGTATCAAACGTACACCCGGGTGTCCAACCTATGAAAACAAATCCAAAGATAGAAGCAAGAAAATGACAAACCCTTGGATGATGCCATGGGCCATTATTATGCACTATTACATCATTGCCTAGGCCATGGTTACACACAACAGGATCAACTATGCCATCTCGTAGATGGACTTAGGCATGAAATAAGGAGAACCCTTGGAATGTATGCATAAGGTAGATTATCAGAGCTTAGGTTTCATTAGGTCCATAGATTACTGGAGAAAATAGCCAAGGAAGAAGAGGAGCTATGTAAGAGAGAAAGTGCAGAAGAGTATAACCACAATCCTTCCCTCTGAAAAAGGGAAGTGAGATTCTATGAGGAGGAGGAAGAGTTACCACTCGAAGAAATGGTGCATAAGAAAATCTTGCTACTCCAAAAATTAACAATAGAAGTGTCAAAAAATGTAGACCAAATGTGGGACTCCCTAAATAGTAGATTTAAAACCATTCTCAAAATTGTAGAGGAGTATAAGGAGCAGGGTAGTGACTATGAAAAAAAGAAAAAGAGGGAAATGGACAATGCATGTAACAAAGGTAAGGATAAACTGGCCATCACTGAAGAGGTTGTGGATTCTAATATGGACAATGATAGTAGATGTGAGATATGCCAATACAACCATCCTAAGGGATGTTCCCTAGTAATCTCACATCTACAAGACTCTGGGTTATATGCACTTAATCCACGACTTAACAAACAGCAAGCACCCCAATGGTTACCTTATTTCCAAGGTAACCCAAGGCAATTCCACCAACCTTTAATGTATTATCCAAGTGGAAATCCACCACAACCTATTGAGCAACACCAATAGTGGCAATACCCACAATCATGGGGGATGCCACCGCTAAGGCAACAATACCCTTACCAGCAACTGGATCCATATGGCTACTACGTGCAGCAGCCAATCTCTCCACATGACTCTATTGGTCATGTGACACCACAATGCCACTACCAAGATTGAGGGTATTATAGGACACCTTCTCCTAGGAGAGACAACCCATAAACATACCATCCTCCAAACCCATCCGCAACTCACACAGATAGCTCCATTACCACCTACTGCAGTAATGCAAGGGGAACTTCCCACTCAACCGTAGCAATGCAATGCTACGAGAGCTATAAATTTTCAACCTGCTGCTAGTTCTGACAATTGCACAAAGAGAAGACCTTTCTTCAGAACCAATAGTCCAACCAAGCTCCCACAACCACAAGCAGTTGAGCCTATGAATGCTTCTCCATCAAATAAGCCTTCAGAGCTCCCTTCAAACCAAAAACAAATCTCAATGCACACGGTTATGTTAACACATGCCGTCACTGACTGGATTAAGGAGGGCCACCTTCCCAGGAAATTCTCTAACACCAAAAGTCCTTTAATCTATCTCCCAGGGCATGGCTAAGTAGCATAAATGCATGTGTAAGAATATGTGATCTTTCCCTAGAAATATCTAAACAAAACACTTTTGGGAAGATTGAGAAGAAGAAATTTTCATGCATCACATACAGTGATATAGGGTATGATTGCGTACAGGAATGTTAATAACCAAGTCTAATCCCAAGATGATAGCTATATTTAAGCCCAACTCATAATAAAGTATAGGATTCATACACATACCTAATGAAAGGCTAAGCTAAGACCTTCTAAAGTATAAGCTAATAAGTATTTTTATAATTTTAAAAAAATATTAAAAGTATAATTTATCAAAAATAGAAATTAGCCAACCAAATCATACCAAACCAAAGTAGCATGCTATGTATCAATGACTAATTAAGTTCCTGATACCTACTAATAGAAAACTCCAACAAAAGGGGTTACTGCACATGTATCAAATTAAAAGATAATCTAAAATAACAAAATATTCATAATTACTAAGATATAAAAATATAAACGTACTAAAATACATTCACATAAATGAAAATAATAAAATTCATAAAATGAGAAAAGGTAGGATAAACCTTATAATATATAGAAAAATAAAAGTCCAATAAAAAGGACATAGCTAGGCACATAACTTACAAAACATAGTCAATATAAGAAAAGAGGGGAAATAAGCATAGACATACACTAGAGAAGAAGACATCAAAGTTTAAACCATAAATAACAAGGTGAAAGGGGTGTCTATAATAGGGGTGTTGCATTATTTTACCCTTAAGAATCTTCCTCTTGGAAGTTCTTAAGATATGTAGTATATAGATCTTTCTCTACTTCCCATGTTACTTCTTGCCCTCCATGAATTTCCTAGATAACTATAATCATTAGAATGACCTAAATTATTTATCTTTTCTCCACCTATCCATAATATTTACTAATTTCTCAAAAAAATAATATTATATTGGATCCCTAAATATTTCCAATCTATCGTATGACTAGGATTTACGAGATACTTATCATAGAATTATATAATCTATCATGAACCAATTAGAACTGCTATGGAAGATCAAGCTGATAGACAACATCGTCAACTTTCTTTAAAATTAGAAAGGATCAAATGTAGTGAGAAGCTAATTTTCCTCTTCTACTAAATCTCAAAATATCTTTTAGTGGTAACACATTAAGAAAAACTTAATTTCTAACATTGAACTTTAATGACCACCTCCTATTATTAGCATAATTTGTATATCTATCTTGTGCTACCTATAGTATACCTCTAACCATCATACCTTATTTTGTAGCCTCATCAATGATTTCTATCTTGGTCTTTTATCTATCCTCTACGTAATCCTAGTAAGGTGGCATATCACAAGATCTACCCATACAACCCTTCATATGGTAGTACTTTTAAGCTAGCTTTATAAATGTTATTGTAAGAAAATTATACCAATTAAAGAAATTTGTCCAAACTATCTTTGTATTATAAAGCACAAGCTCAAAGCATATCCTCCAAAATCTAATTTATTCTTTCTATTTAACAATGTTTCAAAGGATGATATGATAAACTAAGATTCAACATACGATGCAACCTCTTATAATACGATTTTCAAAATATAGAGGTAAACTTAAGATCTCTTTCTAATACATTCTGTTTTAGAACACCATATAATTTGAGGATCTATGATAAGAATAATTAAACAATCTCTTTTGTACTAGTTGTTACTTTAGTAGCTAAAAAATGGAAAGATTTGGTCAAAAGCACTATGACCAAAAATATGAAATATTTCTTGTTTCTATTACAAGAAAAAATAATGATAAAATCCATGATACTGAGTTTCCATTTTCACACTAGAATGGTATGTGAATAAAGATAATCATGGGGTTTCTAATGTTATACTTTGATTTGTTAACACACCAAATACATAGCCATATACTCATCTACATCATGCTCTCCAAGTCACATCACCAATAGATCACTTTGCGACTTGTTACCTTAGATGATAACCTCAGTTGAAAATAACATCTCAAAACTACAACAGCATGAAAATGGATTTCTGAAATAATTTGGAAAGAACACATGGCTAAAGGATTAAACTATAAATGGATTATAACTCTAGGGTCAACCAAAGAATGACTAGTAGCAAGATCAAATAAAAAAGAAAGAGGATCCATCAATGCTACCTCTAGTGTATATGATTGTGTTGGATCATTCATCTAGAAGTTAGTTTTTGAAGCATAGAATCTACCCTTATGACCTACATTTCTATTCTTAGCTTTCTTGTTTCATGATTTCCTTGATTTACTAGTTAGGTTCTTAACTACTTTGTTGCTACATTTCCAACTCTTGTTCCTAGTTTTATCATAAGAATGATAATTTAGACACATACTTTTAACATGTTTCACCTTGTCCTAAGTAAAGCATATAAGTGTGAAACTAGAATATCTTTAGCTATTGCTATCTCCAAAAGTCCTAATTTTCTTAGAGATATTAGCTTTGGTCATAGGTTGAGACCTTTTCTTAAGTTGATCTAGTTTCTTCTTCTTATCTAACCCTACTCTCTACTCAATATCCAATGCCATAGTATGGGTTGTCTCATACTCAATCAAACTAAGAGGAATAACACCTATATGGATAGGTTGAATCAAACCATTAACAAAATGATTGATTATCTCTTCCTCATAATCCCATAGGTGAGGTTCAAACTACATCAACTAGAAAAACGTAGTACCATTCTTAAAAATAATAAGATCTCCTTGCTTTATGCTAAATATCTACTTAGCATTAGTCCTTTTCAAAAGGACTAAAAAGATGTACCTCCCTTTAAAAGCTTTAACAAATTTAGTCCATTCCATTACTCTATGAGCCTAACTTCTAGCAATCCTAGTTGTCTAGAATAAATGGTTGGAAATACCCTTTATTTTATGGGTATTCAAATGATTTTATTAGATTAAAACATAATCCATTAGTTGGTAGGCTTCTTCCACCTCATGCAATGTCTCCAAAGCTACTAAAAAATCTTGAACATCATTAAAACATGATGGTTTTATCCTCTGAAACTATTCCATGAGTGCTTAATCAATGGTCCTTTTATCATTTGTATTGAAATGATTAGGCTGATATTATCCACTATTTATAGCATTAGACTATTTTTATCATCTTAGATAAATAAATATCTTCCTCATTACATCATTTTGAGAGACTTCTGCATTCGGTTGTTTTAGGTTTACCTTATTTAGGATCTCAAAAATCCTTTTTGGTAAAGCCCTTTACCATAAATCTAAGGATACTTATCATATATTCAACTTTCATACCTACTTATAACACCATACTGACCAAGCTTAGACTAGAAAGTAATTACTTAAATACAATATAAACTTTGCAAAAAAGACAAATGTTGCATCATAAATCTATAAGGATGTCAAAATAAATGAATAGAAAAAATCATACACATTCATGAAAATATATAGACATAGAGATAATAAAACATATAAGAATATAAAATGTTGGGAAAATTAGTTATATTAGGCCCATGCATTTTAAACCTAACATTTTTACTAATAAAAATAGATTACATCCTATAACCTAAGTTAAAAATTAATAAAAATAACTGTAAGGAAATAATAATCATATTGAATAGATGCATGATCAAGGAAATATAAAGCTAAAAACATGAGTTAATACACACACAAAAAATATGAAAAATAAAATCAAATATAATTGCTCATCTAAAGGATTGGAATCTAACATTGCATAACTAAGAAATTTGAGTAAAAATAGTTAAACATGCAATGTAATGAATTACAAACTAAAATGAATTGCATCAAGGATAGGTAGATAATAACAAAATCCAATGCAATTTGAATCCATAACCGTATCTAAATATTATGGCATTGAATCAAAACCAATTAAAATCATAAATTCAATGTGCTAATAACTAGAATGTAATTATTAATTATTATCTTTCTCCTATAATTCATCCATATTACAACTGACATTGTCACCTAAAACATCATAGAAAACCAAGGAAATTAGACCTAAGAATAAGGAGGATAAATTAACTAACAAAAATATTCTCTTACAAGTTTGGTTGGAGTTATTAGGTAGCTAGAAAATCATGCAAATAGGTAGTTGTAAATATATGTTAGCCAAGCCAAATAAATAATCATAATAATATCAAATAAATAATTAGATATATTTAAGAACTATAGCATCACCCTAAACCCAACTAAGAAATAGATTAAAATATTAATGATGGTGAGTGTAAAATCCACATGTATCATATAAATTAATGAGGCTAAAGTGAATATACAATTGACAAGATTGAATCCCATATATGATATTTGATGAGTTTAAAGCCCATATATAAGTGATCAATGAGACAAAATCTTAAATATGATTAATAAGGCTAAATCTCACATATAAATAATTAATGAGAATAAATCCCATATATAATAATTGTTGATTCTAAAACCCATATCTAATCAAATGTTTCATGAAATAGAACTTAAATCCAACATCCAACAAATAAATCCCTAGTTTCCATTGAGATAAATGTCATCATCAAATGAAACCAATTGATCCAAATCAAAGACTAGTGAGTTGAAATTTCATAGCAATTCTATATAGGTAAATCTAAAATCCAGATTGAGTTGAATGAATGATGAGTTATAGTCTCACATGTTAAATAAATAGGTCTAAGAAACAATTCAAAAAATTTTCCAAACTAAAGTTTCAAAGTGTTAAAAGGGGTCTAAGCTCAATTGTGAGTTCAAATAAATGTCTGAAAAATATTAAAACTTTACAAAAAGGAATTATAACATTCATATGACCTTTCTAGGCTCCAAAAGTTACAAAAATACCAACTGATTTCATATTTTTAGGCACTCTAGAAACCTTGGAAATAATGTTTTTATTATTTTCAGAATTTTCAATTACCCAAAATGAAGGATATCTTAACAAAATTTGTTTCATTTTTTCAAAATAATTTTAAAATATTCATCATGACCTCATGTTCAAGTCACAAAAAAGGTAGAGTATCCATTGTGCAGTGCACTTGCATACTAATCATTTTTTTCTTTTATATCATTATTAGTTAAGGTCATCTTTAGGGGTTGAAAATACAAAAAATGATTTAAAAGCAACATGTGCTTAAAACTAGCTAAAACATGATCAAACATGGTTAAAAAATTGACTAATGGCCCATGCATAATAATAAATATTTAAAATTGCTAAATTACAAAAAATAATATTAAATTATTTTAATATTTAAAAGTAGATAAATTCACAAATAGTTGTTAAAAATAGAATTGAAAAAACAAAGGCACACTAAAGATAAAGCCAAAATCCATATGAGAAAAATACTAAAATAATCTACCTAAAACTAGTAACACTATAGAAAGGATCCTTATGTAGATTTGATCTTTCAAGCCAACTCTGAATCCTAGGTGATTAGCAATAGGTACCCCCTATGCCCAACCATACTAATTACAAGTGTTCATGCATGATCTAGTTCAATTTTGTGGATGGGACTAGTTTTGGCATCTAGATCGTTATGCCTTAAATGTAGTTCACTGTCTTCTCACTTGGACTAGTGGTAGCTTTGTCATGTATGGTTTAGTATTGATTGAAGCATATGATAATTGCTATTGTTCTGGCCTTATGCTACTCCTAATGATAATAGAAAAATGAATTATTTAATCTAATTAACAATGGAAAGTAAAGTTAAACTAGCCTATGGGCAATGAGTATCCATTCCTAGCTTAGCATACACATTTTGAACCCATCTATCCACTACTAGGATTACCAATCACTATGCTATTAGGCAAACCAAGAAATAACATTACTAGGATTACCAAGCAAATCTGTGTTTACACTCAAAATTGGTTATTCTCATTCCACCAATTCATTAACATGCATTAAAATGTAAATATCGACTAAGTACATGGAATATAAATTGCATTAAAAGTAAATTTAATATAAGTCAAAGTGTTGCAATGAATGAGGATCAATCTTATTCTTATTATCATTCATGGAATGTGTCTAGGTACATTCTCACTTGAATAAGACATCATACAGCTAACCCAAATCTATACTATTGGCATTCACTGTATGTTCTCTAGGACTATGGAATAAAACTACAAGAGTCTACCTAAGGTTGGAATGAAAATTTATTTGAATCATGCCCCCAATTATTATATTTATAAGTAGGAACATATCTTGCAATATGAGATATATGATAATGTACCATTAGATCCAATATTGGGGAGCTGATATTAGGCCCTAAGTAGAATACAATTCATCATACCAAAATGACTAAATGAAAACTCATCCTTGAGTGACAAAAGGAGGAAGTATTTCTTTATAAAATATTGGGAAGGTATGGGATTATGGATTGACTCTAACTACTAACTGAATCTGAGTGTTACATTACAAAATTTTATTTGAGTGGATGCAGAAAAAATGAGAAAGAAACAAAAATAATGTATAGACATTGAAGATTACAAAATTTGTAGAGGTCTTTGAAAAGCCACTAAAGATGATTCTTCTTATTGCTACTAGCAATGGTAGTCTTCGAACATTGACTGTTATGTTGATGCTTATCTAGTTATGTAGAACATTTCTTCTCATCATCCCATGGATCTAGCAAACATGTGATGTTTCAACTATAATAATATATATGTTACAATTTTTCCATGGTAATATCCACCATTGTCCCCCTCTTGGCTTCATTTTTGTGCTTGGAAAAAGACCTTCTTCCTTAGGTGTTTGTTTAGCTTTAGCTTCAACTACCAAAGGATCAACATTAGTTTTAATAAATTTTCCTTAATAATCAACCATTTTTGGATACCTTAGTTTGTGTTTAAACATAAGGTGATGATAGTGTATTATGTTCAAGGGCATGAGGTAACTAAAATAATCAAGCCATGCACCTTATTTTGGTTGATTACTATTACTTACCATAATGTTCAAAAACAGGATATTGGAAAACTTTTAAAAATTTCAAAGTGGGCATCCTTAGCCCTCATAACTAATAAGTGTAACTCTAGAAGCACACAAGTTTTTGAACAATTAAAACCAAAGGTCTAATGTAGAATATGGATAAGAAATGTTTTAGAAGTTGAAGGATATTGAGATATAGAAGTATAAAAAATTAATTAAAATTAATGAGAGGCAATTCAAAAAGTATGCATAAATTTAGAGAAGTTATCACTAATGTTCTAGAAGATGTGAAGGTTAGTTCAAAGCCATGATTAACAAAAGTTATGCAAGTGGGTCCTTCTCAAAGTAGGCTCCTGCACTAATTCCTTTGCATAACCACTTCTAGAGATGTCTTTGGAAACCTTAGAAGTTAAATGTATATCATGTCTTTGTTCCCAACAACATACAACTACTTTTGTTGGGATGTTACACTCTACTACATAAAACAAAAAGGCTCATAATCATATGTAGTAGTGAGGTGAATGAGAGAGACTAGAATGGATTGTAGAGATTGGGATGTAAGGTGCTTTATCATGTCTACAATAGGTTCTTGTGTCAAATGTGTGTAAAAATGATCTACATACCTATTTGTCCAAGTTTCATACCAAGTCCATACCACTAACAATGAGCTCACATTGATGTATTCTCTCTTGCCTACCATCATGAGTTCACAACCACCACAAAGAATAATCATCACTCCAAAAATATAAGAAAAGAAAAATAAAGAAAGACCTTAGTAAAAGGGAGTCTTCAAGTATGGGAAACATGTCTTTCTAGCCCCATTACTAGTGCCTATAGCCTATTATTGTGTCTAAGGGGTGTTCTTTGAATTCCAAGTCATTTCAGTTTTGAATTCATGAATTTTTATGTTTAACGACTTTTATTTTAATTTTTCAATTAGTTAATGTTAGATCCTAATTCCTTGGATGAGTAATTATAACTATTTTAGTTTATATGTGTGTGTGTCTTGACTCATATTCTTAGCCCTTTTATTTTGTTGATCATGCATCTATTTAATTCAGCTATTATTTTCTTACAATTTTTTGTTACTTTTTAACTTATGAAATATAATGAAAACTATTTTTATTTGTGAACATGTTGTTTTTAGAACTATCACTAATTTTACCAAAGTTTTACATTTTTTTATATGTTCTTATCCCTATGCACTTGTAATTTTCATGGATTCCTACTACTTTACCTATCTATCTCTTTTGGCATTCTTATGGATTTATTACACACCATTATACTTTTCTAAATTTTTTATATTTTATTTAAGTAATAGCTTTCTAGAATAAACTTGGTTAGTGGCCTGTTACATCTAAGCATTATACATTTCTTAACTATTAAGGTTCATGCCTTAACCAAAGTTTATAACAGCATTGAAAGATGCATCATTTTTAATTTATAGGTAGATCAATAAACTTCCCAAGCCATTTTTTCTCATGTAGATCTCCTACTTATATCAAGAAAATTGTAACATATGTGAGCATAGCAATTTAAATATATTTCTTAGGAACAATGATGACTATTAAGTCATGTATAAGAATAAAATATGTGAAAGCTATGTGGAAATCACTCATGTAGATCTATGATACATTTGGTGGAATAAAAGGTGTATTGGCTTCTTCCACTAATGTTGGAAACACCCTAAATAAATAATAATTTCTAGATTTGTAATATGAGCTACTAGCACTATCATCCTACTAAGTCATGATAGTGCATATGGAATTCTACTATTGAGGATAAAAGGGTAACTTCCATTGTATTAGTGAAGGTATCATAGGTGGAAGAGATAAATAACTATGTTGAGAAGAATGTGATGGATGATGAGATGCATATGATAATGGCTCTAAATAAAGTATACACAATAGAAGTAATAAGTAGAGGCATATGTAGTAAGATCATTTGGAAAAATAGATTATTAGACATGATAATCATGAGTCTAGCTAGTAATAGAAATATAGTTATTTTAGTGGTGGAATTTCCTACAATGATGGGGTTTTCCATTATTGCTACTAGGAATATTAATATTAAGAAGAAGCCCTACTTTGATAATACTTTTGATTGTAAATATTTTGTAATTTCATTGTTAATAATGAAATCTCCTAGGCATTTAATTTCTCATAAAGTTAGCGTTCAAAGCATAAGCCCTAGAATCTTTGAGATGTAACATGACTAGTAGTAGTCCTTTCGGTGTTCATCTCATAGATGTCACATTTATAATCTTCCTTAGAATATAAATATACAACCTCCTCTATTAATCTATCTTTTTCATTCTATTGATAAGTATCCTTGCATACTTCATTATCTTTCTTCTTGGTCTTATCCAAGTCTCTATTTCTAACATATTTAGCCTATTCTTCCATAATTTTTAATGTGTACTAAAATGTTTCATCCAGTGAATCCTATATATTTTCCATCTTTGCTACTATCTTGGTGAGGTATTTATGCATTACCAAATTTATTTGCAAAACCACTTCTTCAAGTGGTGTCTCTTCTTCTAGGTACTCATGAATTTGAACTTTCTTCTTAGGAAGGGATGAGTGCTAATTGTACTCCTTTACATTCTTCCTCTTTTGCAGTTCTCCTTCTTCTTTAGCTACATGTTGAAAAATCGACTAAATTCAATTGGATCTAACTTCTAATAAATTTTCATCAGCATATATCCCAAGGTATTTCAAAATATTAGAAATAGCATGAATGTATGTGTCCAAATTCTCTAAATTTTTAAGTTTTCTAAATATTTCTTTGTGATATACATGTCTCTTTATGTTTACTTTTAAGAATTTAATTAGTTTGAAGTGGATTTATGTTAATTTTAAGGGATTCACTTCTAAGTTTAAGATTTAAATTAATTTCTCCCTAATTTCATCTGCATGTTAAAGGATTTCAATCTCTTTCTCATAAAGTTGATGTAAAAGGTCATTTCTCTCATTATATGAGCTTGTTTTAAGCTATTTTCTCATGTTACATGTTAGTTTCATTATGTATTTGAGGTCAATTAAAAGTTTTCTAAGGGTTTAAATAACTTTTCACACTTTTTATTCATGTTGCATAAATTTAGTTCACTAAAGAAATGTTTGATGTTATTCTCCTAATTTAATCTTTTCTCAACATATTCAGTGGTTATGTGTCATGTTTTCATGCTTTTCTGTAAGATCAAACTAAATATCTATGCCTAGTTATAAGTCAAAATTTTCATTTATATTATTTCTTATTTTTATAAAAAACCATAACCTTACCACAACTAGTAGTAAAAACCATGATGAGATATTTTCTAAAGTTTAAAGGGACAATAACTTGTGGTTACATTCTATTCTAAATTTTTCCATTACTATAACTTGTGATTTGAAGTTTGAAGTGTAAGGAAAGTACAAGAGTTTTAGAATGATCACAACAACTCATGCTTCATACATTTATAAATTTGTCTCTATTTTATAGGACCATGACTTGTGAAAAATATCATGATTATCCCATGATCTAAACATGACCTATGCTTAAATGCCACAACTTATGGTATTACAAAACAATCAAGCCCAAACCTATGATATCTATTGTAGTTAACAAATTTGAAGAATTTGAGACCAACATTTTATAGATAGATTAAAACTATAGATCTTATTTTTCTACATTGCATTGAAAAGTAGTATTAGAGTTAAGATATTTTAAAAGAGAATATGAAAAAAGTATCCTTCAAAGACATTTCAAGAAGTATTGTTATCCTTAATGGCTTCCAATATTTTTCCTATTGGTCTCATTTGGTTGATTCCTTATTGTAAGTTAATGAATTATGATTCTAATATACAAATAATCTTGTAATATCTCCTAGTATCAATTACCCAACTAAGGAAGATATATGGAAATTATCTAAGGACATGACATTAGAAGCTCTTGCTAAAATAATAATTTGTACAAGTTTTAATGAAGCCATTACTACTAAGATTGTAATTAAAAATACCTAAAAAGAATGCTTGGTTGCTCTCCAAGGTAATTATAAGATTAATAAACCAAATAGAAAGATAAGGGAATTGAAAATGAAATTATATTTTGAGAACATGAGTGTGGAAAGGTGATCCCTTAATCATTTTTTTTAAAAGGCTTACATTGTATCTTTAAAATGTAGAGGAATACAACTGTAATTACTCTATATAAAAAATGATGCACAAAGTCATGACTATATTGTATGATAACTAGATATTTTTGAAAATTTTATAAACCATTACTCAAACTAAATATATTCCATCCTACACTCTATGAATTCATCTTAATCCTAAGGGCTCTCCATAATCTAAAAAATTCTACATCATTAAGATAATACAATGCCTATATAGCTAAAAATATTTAATATTTAAAGGAATACATGAAGTAAGAAAAGAAAGAGGAAGATCCAACTTTCAGAAAAATTATGCATCATCTTAAGGGAAGTACCCTTCAAATTTCAAAGGTAGAGAAAGAAGAGGAGGTGAAAGGTGAAACTTCAAATTAATGATTATCACCTTTATACAACATTAAGTCATATTAATGATTAAAATATTGCAACAATAAATGACTTATGAAAGATAAATATTGATATAAAATGAGGATCTAGAACCTTATTGTCCAAGAAGGTAACAACAAGACTCTTCATTAGCCTATGATAAATGCAAGTATGTGATGATACTAAAAGTAATTTTTTTTCTTTCTACATGTTTAAAGATATCACTAGCTTTACTTTAATTGTTTGGAAGTTTTTATAGTAATCATATGACTCCTTACAAAGACTATTTAATAGAGTTTAAGAAAAATAAAAGCCTTGGGTTAGTTAAAGATGATGATGGGAAATAGGTGAAAATTAAAGGTATTAGTAGGTATTAAATAATTCTTGATAATGGAAATCTCATCCAAGTTCTTGATGTATTTTATTTTCATTAATTATCTAATTTGTCACTTTAGGATGATTAAATATCAAGAAAAGTTAACAAGGTTATTTTTATGAATGATAAATGCACAATCTCAAATATCCATGATTAAGTGGTTAGGATTCCAATGTTGGAAAATCAGATATACTATCTTTTATTAATGTAATCCAATCATTTCATAGCATGTCAAGAATCATCCAATAATGGCATGATAGTATTTGTTGAAGGGGTTGCACCTCAATAGACAACAATAGGACCCAATCCACAATGTCCAAGCAAATCTAGCTTAGAAAATAATATTAACATAATAAAATGGAGAAAAATATCCTTTATATTAAGATAATAATTAAAATACATATAAAATACATCAAAGATGAGGAGCCAAGCTTAGCTCAAAACTCCTTTGACACTAACAATAATGAAGTACATCAATATTTATAAGTAATCGGAAGGTAAAAATCCTAGAAATATTTCCTCAACTTAACTTGACATTATTTAGATGTTTTTCAAGTCTTGTCACCTTATCCCTAACTATAACATCCCTATTCCAAAATGGTGTTGTTGCATAAAAAAGATGGTACCCTATCATAACAAGTGTTATCGTTATTGTAACAAGACAAGAAAATGTGTATTGTAATTGAGACCCGAAAGGGTGCTTTGTAATAATGGACATGTCTCTTGAGGTGACCTTTGGGGGTTTGACCTAAGGAATACAAGTCATGCTAGAATGAAGTGGTGGAGCTAGTAAAAAGGCAAGTCACAAGTATCAAGTGAAGCAAGAAAGGAAGAGGATTGGTCATCCCTTCTAGCTAGTGATAGGCCTAATTGTGGTGGTAGTGCTAGATTGCCTCTAAGGGATAGATTTTGAAGGAAGAAAACCTTGGGGAATACTCTCAAAGCATGATCTAGATACATCATTCCATATCAATAAATCATTCTTTCCTTTTTTTTCTACTTCTCCATTTTCATGTTCTTTCCTTTACACATAATGTCAAATGTTACATATATTTGATCTTTAGTATATTGTCCTCTTATGCCTAATGTCTAATATAACATATATTTGAAATTTTCCATGAAATCCAAGAACAAAATTTCATACTAACTATTTCGATCTTGCATTGGTTGTTTCCTGATTTGGAATGAGTGCTTTTGGAAGTTTCCCTATGTGTCTAGGTCATCTCTAGATTTGTTGAGATGTCTCCTATGAAAATATAGCTCTCAAGAGGGACATCTAGTGCTTTTCTAGGATATCTCATTTGATCTTGGTATGTCCCAAATTTTTTTGGTACATCCTAGCTAGAAATTTTCACTTTTTGGTGAGACATCTCACCTATAGGTGCCAAACACAAAAATGATTATTTTGATGCTTGGAACCTCTAGATGCCTTCAAATAAGTTCCTATAGATCCTAGAACCCCATACTCTCATAAAAATGAGTCCAAAACACCTTGAAGCAAGCCAAAACATCCAATAATAATCCTTAATAAATTCAACTCAAAAAGACACATAGCAAGTAGGGTAGAACAAGGGGATTGGAAGAGGTGTTCCTACACTAGATATAATGCTAGAGCAAGTTCACTTCACAAATAAATCACCTTCAATGTACTAAATCCAAATCTTATTCAAAGATAAATTTATTTGCTAGAAAATAAGAAAACTAGAGATCTTCTATTAATTTAGTAAAAGATACAGGGTTCACACAACCCATAAACATCCAAAAACCTATTACACTCAAATGATATTTCAAGGTATGAGGATCTACAATCACACAATGGTTGTTCTCAATGAAAGACACAATGAATAAAAATATCTCACAACCTAGGACTAAGATCTCAACTTACATCTGAAATACAAGAGAAACGAAAACACTAGCCAACCCATCATAAGTTGATTTTGGAGCTACAATCACCAATTGTAGTCACCCAATGTGCTCAACCACTCTCTCTTGCTCAACTCTTCACTCAAAAGAGCTTTCTATTGCACTCGTTCTTAGCTATTTCCATCTTGCTTTAGTTGTTTATTGTATTGGAACAAGTGATTTTGGAATTTTCTCCATTCATCTAGGTGATCTATGGTTTTGCTGGGATGTCTCTTGCAAAAATCTAGCTTTTGGATGGGATGTCAACTATTTTTCTGGGATGTCCCAAATTTTGGTAGGATGTCTGATTTTGTGGTGAGATGTCTCACTTATGGTGTAAAATACAAAAATGCTTTTCTTGATGCATGGGACCTCCAAAATGCCTTCAAACAAGTTCCCATATATCCTAGAACCTCCTAAACTAATTAAAATGAGCCCAAAACACCCCCAAAATTTTCCAAAAAATCCAAGCTTCATCCTTAACAAAATAAACATAAAAAGACACATAGCAATTATGGTATAAAAAGGGGTTTGAAAAAGGTGTCCCAACACTAGCTCTCCAACTTTTAAAAATGTTATGCTTCATGACCTTTCACAAGCTAGAAGCTACCATGACTCCATGACTCAAGGGCATCACAATAATGATGAATCCATGCATTACAAAAATTAGAATGAATATCATCTGATGTTTTTATTTTTATTTTCCTTTGCTCATGTGGGATTTTCCTCATGCCCCACCATGGTTCCTTCATTTGGGCATCTCCTTGGAATGCTTCCCTTTCATCCCCATGATGATTCAAACATACAATAAAGAAAGAATAAGAAAAGGAAAAAGGATTAATCTTTCTTCATTCAACATCCTTTTTTCTCTTATTTTTCCTCTTCTTCACCTTCTTCTTCTTGGTGTTTGGAAGACTACCACTTAGCTTCCTTTTATAACCACCATGTAGATTTCCTTGATACTACATTTTTATTTTATAGTCAAGATAATCAAATCCATCAGCACACTTCATAGATTTATGATTACTATAATCAGTAGAAAGCATTTTCAAATTCTAGAAAATAATTTTCAAAAACATCATTAAGTAATTATTCTTCCACACACCTTGTCTAGAAGAATCACCTCTCTCCCATGCGATAGCCTCAACTTGACTTAAAATCTCCTTTTCTTTGTCACAAGGTATAGAAAAAATTCAAAAAGAATGAGTATCATACCTTCTATTGCTACTCTTAATCCTCATTAAAGAATTCCCTTGATCTTTTCTACTCTCTTGGCTTTGATCCTTCACCTCCCATGACTCACAAAGTAGGAACTCTCCTTGATCAGTAGCATACACTATCTTGAACTTTGAAGGTCTCTTGGTCCCTTTTATGAAGCTCTTGGTTTCCTCCCTTGAAACCCTTGAGTGTTGAGCAATCATTTACTAAATAAGAGATAATTGAGAACTCATTTTCTCATTGATCTCTACTTCATCAAACTCTTCATATTCCTTTCCTTGTTGATGGCTAGAAGATATTCTATTAATTCTACTTAAAATATTTCCCATGTTAGCTTTGAATTTCTCCATATCCCTTGTTGAAGTTCCTACAAAATCTTGGTGCTTGTGGACCTTTACTTTGGGAAGAAATTCTTGCATTTCATTCACAAAAGCCTTAAAGGATTCCTCAAACTCTTGATGCTTTTGTCTTACTCTTGATTTTTCTTCTTCTCTGGAGCCATACGTAAAGTAACAAGAATGATATCCAAAAGAAAATACAAAAATATCTAAAATAATATTCCTTTCATTAAAAGAAAAAATCAAAATTCAACATAAAAGTGTGAAAATCTATAAACCTCATCTTCAATACTGATAATGCTAGAGTAGTTCGCTCCACAAATAAATCAACTTCAACACACTAAATCCATATTTTATGCAAAGATAAATTTATTTGCTAGAAAATAAGAAAACTAGATATCATCAATTAATTTATTAGAAGATTACAATAGTTTTCAAACAACCCACAAGTATCCAAACACCTATGACACTCAAACTATATTGCAAAGCATGTGGATCTACAACCACATAATGGCTATTCTCAATGCAAGACACAACCAATAGAAATCTCTCTCATAACCTATGACTAAGATCTCAACTCACATGTGAAATATAAGGGAAACGAACACAATGACCAACACACCACAAACTAATCTTAGAGCTACAATCACTAATTGCACTCACCCAATGTGCTCATCCATTCCCAGGAGCTTTCATTATTACTATTTTTTTGGGACATTCCATCTAATCTTGGGATATCCAAAATTTTCATGGGTTATCTCAATTCAACTAGAGATGATCCATATGGATTGAAAAAATTTTGGAAATGCTCATTCCAATTTGGAAAACATCTAAAACATGATGAAAAAAAGATGAAAATATCCATGGAGAAGATGATACAACTTGGGAAACATATGGAAAAGCTCAAGGTGAGTTCAAGAAAGGTTTCTAGGTTTCTTATTTTCTAGTTTCAAATAAATATTAATGTATTCATCATTGTTGATGGGAAAGAGTGAGAAAATGCTCTTGAGAGTGGAGAGTCAAGAAAGAGAAGGTAGGTGATCACATTGCATTAGTAAAATTGGTGATTATAGCTCTAAGATCAACTTTTGGTATGTTGATCAATGTGTTCTTTTATCTCATATTTTACCTATGAGTTGAGATCTCAGTCCTAGGTTGTGGAAGAGATTTCTATTGGTTGTGGTTAGTATTAAGAACAATCATTATATGGTTGTAGAGCCTCATGCTCTACAATATCATTTGAGTGTAATAGGTTTGGATGTTTATGGGTTGTATGAACCTTTTTTTAATCGTCTAAAATTAATTGAAGATATCTAGCTTTCTTGTTTTCTATAAAATAAATTTATCTTTGCATAATATTTGGATTTAGTGCATTGAAGGTGATTTATTTATAGATTGAACCTACTCCAATATTGTAATATTGGCGGCATGCTCATGCATCCTACTCCAACCACATCAAGCTCATCAAGAATTGAGTAGTCATAGGAGTTAAATTTCAAGAAGCACCTCAAGAAGTTTATGACACATGTAAAAAATAAAACTAAAAGGTACTTCTACATTTAAGTATAAATAAAAGAAGGATAAAATCATTATAGTTAATTTACATGAATTTTATGACCTCAATGCCTAGTATTTCTTATGGATTAGGTAAATAATTTTGATAATTATTGATGATTTCTCATGTAAAACTTTGACCTACATTCTCCACTTCAAAGATGAGGTGTTTTGATGTCTTATATAATTTCAAAAAGTTAATGTAAAATAAGATTTTATTAAAAATGGAAATAATGAGTGAAAAAAGGTGAATTTCCATGTCATTATTTTAATGAATTTTGTAAAAATAATGGCATAAAAAAATAAACCCCATGTTGGTATCAGTCACAAAGAAATAAAATGGCTAAAAAAGAAGAATGGTATAATTTAGGAAATGTGTACATGCTCATTTAAGCATGATTCTCTTCCTAATTCCTATTGGAATGAGGTATTACACATGACCACATACATCTGAAATAAGTTCAACATCTCTTTTGTTAGTAAGAAGACTTTATATGAGTTATTGTATGATAAGGTAATAAATCTATTCCATCTTAAATCCTTTGGTTATATATATATGCTATGTAAAAATTTCAAATTCTCTTATAGGAAATCTAGATGATAGGGAAAATAAGTATTTCTTTCGTAAATATGATTTCAAGACAATTGGATACAAGTGCTTTAATCCAATTGAAAAGAACGGATGCATTAAGAAACACGATCTTTGATGAGCAAGCCTTAAGGTTTGACTCATTCTAAGATGAAGAAGTAAACAAGAAGAATTAGGACCAAGCCTATGGGCAAAGGCCATGGATAGAAAAATAACAATAATCATCATAAATTCATGACACTAAGTTCTAAATAAGCTACACAAGAAGGCAAAATAAATATAACGTTTTCTAATTCTCCCTAATTCATAACCCATCAACTGTGAAAAAGCCCTTAAAATTAAAGTATGGAAGGATGCAATAAAAAATAAGTGTGACTTTATAATGAAGAAAAAAACATGATCCTTAGTAAACAAACTAAAGGAAAAAAATAATTAACTATAAGTGGATGTTTAAAAATAATTAATGAGCATAGTAACATTTTTCTAGATAAGGTAAGGTTGATAGGAAAGGACTTAATTTATAGAAGCACATAAGTTATGGAACAATCTTTTTTTCTTTGCAAATTATAAAACTATCAAGCTCATGATATTCATTTTTATTCATCTTAAGATAAAATTATGTAACACCATCCTTCTAAACATGATGATTAAGAGTATTATGTTAGCTGTAAAATTCCTAAATGAATAATTAGTTGTGAAAAGAGAAAGAAATAATAAAAGTGATCTAACATACTGATAAGGAAGCAAAAGGAAGTATAATGAAACTATGACTAAGAAAAAGGTTATGTTAATAGTAGAAGAAAGATATTTCATAATTATAAAATATGATAGCATGAATAATTGATGTTAGAACTAAAAATATATTAATATGCTAGAATGGGAAAGAAAATATACAACTCTATAAAATTGAGGCATTTCCCTAAAATCCCTAAGAACATGAAAATAAATATTTATCCAATAGTACTGAATATTTAAGATCTCAATACATAAATATTGTTGAAAAAAGGAATATTTAACATGTCCCAATATCATAACATGCTATAAAATGAAATTATAATGGCTAACAATTAAATGTGCGTAATATCCAAAATTCAGTAGCAAATGGTAGAATGTCTCATTATTCCACTTAGTCCTAGGAACTTAAAAATAAAAGAGAAATCTGGTATAAGCTAAGTCATAAATCTTAGCATCTCCTCTTATTAATCTGTGGTCAAGTCTAATGGTAGGCTAGGTGAAGGCATGCTACCCTATGAATAGATGTTAGTGAAGAATAAACACATCAAACATCATGGATTACACCATAAAAAAATATTTGGAAAACTAAAAAAATAAAGATTATTTTATAAAGTTTAATAAAGACATGAATCTTGGGTCAATTAATGTAGATGATGGAACATAGGTAAAAATTAAAGGTATTAGTATACGTTAAATAATTCTTGATAATTGAAGTTGCATCCAAGAACATGATGTATTTTAGTTTCTTAGCTATCTAATTTCTTAATTCCATGGTTAAATATCAAGGAAAGATAACAATGTTATCTTTGTGAATGATGAATTTACCATCTAAAATGTTCATGATTAAGTTGCTAGGATTCCAATATTGGAAAATAAGATCTATTTTTTCGACTTAATCTACTTCAATCATGTAATCTCAAGTTAAGAATTATTCAATCATGACAAGGAAAGATTGTAATATTAGAGGCTTGGTTATGTCTCCTACTCCAATCTTAACAATCTCATTAAGAATTAAATAGCCATGGGAGTTAAATTTTAAGAAGCATCTTAATGTGTTTATAACACATGTAAAAATGGAATGTAAAATGGACTTCTCCATTTAAGTCCAAATGAATGGAAGATAAAACCATTTGAGTTAATTCACTTGGATTTTTTTGGCCTTAATGCCTATTATTTCTTACAAAGAAGTTGAATACTTTTGTAATTATTAATGATTTCTCATGTTACACTTGGACCTACATTCTTTACTCCAAAGATGAGATGTTTTTATGTCTTTTAAAATTTGAAGAAGTTAATGGAAAATAGAGTTTTATTAAAAATAAAAGTGTAAGAAGTGATAATGAAGATAAATTCTTAAGTGTTAACTTTGATTAATTTTGTAAAAATAATGGCATAATAAAATAAACCACATATGGGTGTAAACCACAAAGAAATGAAATGGCTATAAAAAGAAGAATGATGTGATTTAATAAATGTGTAAATGCTTATGAAAGCATGTCTCTCTTTGTAATTCCTATTAGAATGAGACACTCCACATGGACTCATCCATCCTAAATAGGTTTGTAATCTCTTCCATTGGTGAGAAGGCTCTATATGAATTATTCTATGATAAGATGATAAGTTTGTTCCATGACTAAGAGAAAGGATACATTAATAGCAAAATAAACATGTCATAATGGTAAAACGTGATAGCATGAATAATAGATATAAGAACTAAAAATATATTAACATGTTAGAATGGAAAAAGAAAATATACTCTAAATATTGATGCATAGTCATAGAAACCCCAATAACATAAAAATAAATATAAATCCAACATTGCATAAAATATTCAAGATCAAATATATAAATATTATTAAAGAAAGAATCTCTAACATGTCCAAATATCATAACATGCTATAGAATAGAAGTCTAATGACTAGAAATTAAATGTGCATAATATTCAAAAATTAGTAGTAAATGGCATAAAGTCTCCTTATTACACTTAGCCCTAGGAACATAAAAATGAAAGAGAAAGTGTTATAAACCAATTAAGAAATCTTGGCATAACCTATTATTGATTTAAGCATAAGTCTCATGGTAGGCTAGGTAAAGGTAAGCTAACCTATTTGCACAAGTCAATGAAGTGCAAACACATTAAACATTATGAAATATATCATAGTAAATGATCTAGAGAAATAAACTAATAAACTAATCAAATGATTTATTCACTGCAACCAATCAACCTTCAAACAAGAAGGCTAGCATGCATTTCATTCAATTTTAATGTCTAAATTTTTACCATTAATACTCAACTAAATCTATCTATTCAAACAATCAAAATTCCAAACTATCATACACTTGGGTTTATTTATTAGTCTCAAACCCAATTATTGGTGCTAGAGACATTACCCAAAACTCACCTCTAACATTTTGTATGCATCAAGAAAAGGACAAATAAGCCTAGGATCATCATATCATATAATATGAGACTTATATAACAAGATCCATGCTAATGCATCCCAATGTGAATAAAATACCAAACATCTCTAGAAAGTCTATCTTCAGTTGACCATGTAAATCAATTCTAGCTCCTAACAAATAATAAACATTCAAATATGCAAGAATATACAAACTAAACATTGATGATGAAGGGATATAAACAAAAAACCAAAAGTTTAAGATAAGAAAAAGCTTTAACAAAATCCAACAATTGACTCCAAGATCAATTCCAACAATCCAACATGCTCAACAGTAATCAAATAGTATTAAAAGATGTTTAAGCATCTCAAAGCAATATCCAACAACTGAATCATATTAGAAATAGTAAAATCATTATATCACAACATTATCACAATTTTATGACTAACCACAATATAGCCATAACTCATAGTCAACAAAAAGTTCTAAATTAAGATGTGAATCAAATAAAGTAGAACTTTTTCTCTAAACATGACCTAACCACAACTCATAGTTGATCACAAGTTTATGAAATGGCTCAAAATGATAGAAAATATGAGAAGGAATTAATCATAATTTCCTCATGACTCAAGGTAATTAACTATGACTAGATCATAACTCATGGGATTATATGTTTGTTAAAATAGAGGGCAAAAATTTAAAGGAAAGTTTCATGTTTTACCATGACCTTATCATGAAAGGTGGTAGGAAATCAAAATTTATAATTAATAGTAGCAATGTTTTATCATAATCCATCATTAATCAATGGTTTTAGTGTAGAAATTAAGGTAATAGAAAAGTAACTCAAAATGATCTCTAAATATTCTAAAATTGATAGGGGACACTAAGAATAAAACATTGGTGGCATAGAAGATAATATCCAATCTCCAAATAAGGGAAAAACATACAAAATTAATTAAATATTAACAAGGGATCCAAACCCTAAGAAAAAATGAAATAACTTGGCAAACATAAAAAACATAAAACTTAACAAGATGGAAAAAGCCATTTAGATCTATGCAAGACAAATACAATGGCAAAGATAGTAGAGTCATCCATATAATTCCCAAATTTGAAGTTGTTAGAATATAAAATTTGAACAAAACTCCTAATCTCATAAGTCATTAAAAAATATTAGAATTTAATAGAAAGATTCGTGTAAATTATGCATAATAATCAAATGAATATATTAAAGAAAGAACAAACTCAAACATTAATTTTATACTAATTATAAAATTCTAGAAAAATCCAATCGTGTAACTAATACATAAAAACTTAAGAACTAGAGAGAAAAGAAAAAATTCCAAAATATCTTACCTAGAAGCAGGAAGCATAAACCTAAAAGAAAAGCACACAAACATAGCCATATATACTAAAATAGCTCAAAGAAATTTGATTTAAAATAGGAAAGCCTTATGACTCTATTGAGTTAAAAAGAATAATCTTAAGTCCCTTTCATGTAACCTTTGATGTAAGTTTGTTTTTTAGTTCAAGAGGGTAAAAATTGCTTGAATCCCTCTAAGAAATTCTCTATGTGACCCTGTTACATTGTAACCACCTCATGACAAATAATTTCTAACCTTACTTATAATGTAAAATATAACTCACAACATAAATCAAGATATTGTTGAAAATCATGCTAGCTAGTGTAAATTGTAAATTATGTTGGAAATTATGCTAGCCAGTGTAAATCAAAATTATGCTAACCAACATAAATCACAAAATATGCTAGTAAAATTATGTTGGGAAACATGCCATAAGAATAAAAATAATGCAAAATTTCAACTTAGTAACCTATAAAAGGATAAACCAAGATCATTTCTAGATCTTTTGGGAGTACTTTGCACATCTTGGCAATTGCAAGACCTTTGGCAATTTTTTGAGAGACCATCTAGTAGCAAAGAATGGGCATAGAAAGTTACCTTCATGATCATAGTAGAGAACACCCCATACTCCCATATGCCAAATCATCCTAAATCAATTTCATCGAGAATTTTAATACCTCTATTCCAAGGCTTAAGTGCATATTAGAGACTTTTGAGGCCTCTGTTGTAAATCTTGGTTATTGATTAATAGCTTTTGAAACTTCTAGGAAGGCTATCAACATCTAGATCTGTGCTTCTAAGCTTATTTCATAGTTAATACAATTTTGTATTATTTTTGGTCATTTTATTTTTGTTTTCTACATACTAGGATCTTATTCCTTTTTATTTTTAGTGATTGAATATTCATTTGCACATTTTTTATTCTCTCTCTTTATTTACATTGATCTTGTAACAAATTTTTAAGTTCTTTGGTGATTAGAGAGACTGTCAAAGGTACCTTGAATCTTTTATGCTCATAGATATTGAGGTTGAAATATTCATTTAGATATTTTCAACCTCTAATACCTAATAGTTTCTATCATTAGAATTTCTAGCTCTAGAAGGAGAGCCTAGCATGCCTTTCTCGCAACCTAAAATATTTGTAATCTTGTCATTCTCGAGACCATGCCTATGCCTATAGCCTAGCATTGCTAAAATTTCTCTTTCCCTCTTTTGAACGCAGCATAATCCTTAATTACACTATGCTTATAAATCCTATTGTTCTTTGCAAGACATCACTACCTTTACAACATAAATTTTCCCATAGCCTACCCTCAATTTATACTATAGCCAAAATGACATCACAACTAGCTACTTGACTCACATTGTAGTGTATTTTCTATTTTATAGTGTAGACTATTTTCTATTTTACAATCTAGCTAACTATCCTATTTCATGCCATAGCTTGTTATCTATTTTATGCCATAGCCTATTGTCCACTTTACATGATAGCCTAATTATCCATTTCACACTATAATTTATTATCTATTTATTTCATGTTGTAACTAGTTCTCTAATTTATGTTATAACCTACTTGAAATTTTGATTTATGCTAGTAATTACTAATTGAGTATGTTCTGAACTATTTTAAATTGATTGTCATTTATGCCCTTTAATTCTACCATTTTGGCACAAAACATAGTAGATATGGCCAACAACCAAGACTTTCCTCATATCAATAATTCAAAAGATCCTATGATAATTGAGCATTGCCAATTCCCTAGGCATTTGGATCAAAGTCCTACACATAGAGATATCATCAAGGAAAAATACAACTTTATTTATGCTAAAATACAAGCTGGCCTACACATGCTATGTAAGGAGTTATACTTCAAATGACAATACAAGGTAATTTATAGAAATGGGAAGGAATACATTGCTTCTCTCTATGACCACATAGAACTCAAAAAATTCTATATACGTATGTTAGCTCAATTGGTTAACACTAATGATGAAGTTATGACCAGTGAGAAAGCAAGTTTGGAGAAAGATCGAGAACATCTAGATGAATCTAGAGGATATTCTTAAATTGATCCTCATATGTAGGATCTTTTACAATGATGGATTCTTGATTCTTCCATGATCAACCTATTACATTCCACCTCATGATAACCTAGGTACCTTCTATACCCTCCCTAAATTAGGCTATGCAACTTTCCTTTTAGTTTGCTACCATATTTATGTTACTACCTTTTGTTTCACAAGAAATAGTAATGTTCTAGTCTTTTCCAATGTAGCCTTCATCAATAATTTCTTTCCTACCACCACCTTTCATGGTATCAGCTAGTCCCTTATTAAGACATCATCTAGTTCTTTCATGATCCCTTCATTTCCAATAATTTCCATATCCCTTAACCTCCCTTTCAAACATCTTTTTCATTTTTAATTCTTCTACAATAATAGTATCATGTCCTATCCTATTAATACTATCATTCATTATGCAAGCACACATTGTTTAGTGAATAGTGTCATCTATTGGAGCATCACAAAGCTTAGAACAAGCCTTTCAAATGATCTAAAATCTGTTTGATAAGCTATGTAAGCTTAAAGAAAACACTACTCAAAGTTTGGAAGTGATTGAATTTTACTAAAATGAACACATTAACCCTTTCATACCAAAGATAATGCTACCTATGGGCATCCCCATCCCATACATCAGCAAATATAGTGGTAAAGAAGATCCCAATGCCCATATCATCACTTTCCATTCTAAGTATTTGCTACTGCAATCTTGGCCACATATTGTGTTGCAAATTTTCTCCATGTCCTTGTTAAGAAAGGCCTTAGACTAGTATATGACATTGTTGAGAGGTTCCATATCTTCATTGAATGATCAAATCACTCAATTTATTAATTATTTGAAGTATAACATAAGGCCAAATACAACCTTGGACCAAGTTATGAAGGTAACATAGGGGTTCTTTGGGAGGGTCCAAAAATTCATTCAAAGATGGAATGCTACTTTAATGAAATCATAGAACCCATCTTTGAAAACCATTTACTAGTCATTTTTAAAGACTCTATCAACAACTTTATTAAACTTGAACTCTACTACTTAGATCCTCAATCACTAAGCCATGACATTTTAGAAATTAAGAACATCAAGAAGTTTGTAGATGTGGACCTTTTGGTGTGTTTTGGTGTGCTCAAAACATTAAGAAATATGAAGATAAATGTTGTTTGTATGATTGTATGATTATTGTGTTTGTAGTACTACATACATGAGGAACCAAGACAAGCTAAAGAGGACAAGGAACAAACTATCCTAGATCTCAAAGGAGGAGGTCATCCACATGTCTTTAAATGAACATACAAAGAACATGGGCAAGGACATAATATTGTATGATCAAATTGAACATCATCAAATCATATGGAAGATTAAGATTGTAGAGAAGGAATGATGCATTCATCATGCAAAAGGAAGATGAAGAAAGATATCTTTGGGAAGTAGTAGACACCTTGGTAAATTTGGGATGAACTTAGGGAAATTTCAAAAAGACCTCTTCAAAAATAAGAAGATTTATTTTCCCAACCAAATACATATTTCTTGAGACAACACATCTTTACAAAATGTAGACCAAATATAGAAAGACATATTTCATTGAGCAAAGACATTGTCTTGGATGGAGACTTTAGAAAGAAATCTTTCAAGAAACAAATATGTCTTCCTAGATTTGAAGGAAAAATTAGAGAGATGTCTCATATGAGATAAAGACATCTCCCATGACCATTAGTGACTATTAGCTAGCCATTCCATGAGTTTCAAGAAGGATTTAGCAACACATTAGCTATAAGAAGACTTGATGTGTCTTTAGAAAAGTGCAATCTTTATTGTATTCATTGTATAATCATTTGTAATCATTGAATTATCTATTGCTCTTCATTGTCTTATTATTTTCTCTTTATAAAGTGTATTAAACCTAACTATAATGGATCAAAAAATTCAGTTATAGTCCTTCCTTGTAATTCTTATTCTTATTGTCATATGGTGTTCAATTTTTTGAGCTTGTTAGGATCCTATGAGATTGAGTTGTTGGTGCTACGATACAACACTCAATGCAAAGCTTAAGATTGTAAAGGTTTTGGAGGCCTTGAAACCATATTTCAAAGCTTGATAAGACCTTGTGGGGTTGAGTGATTGGTGTTCTGTTATAACACTTTGGAGTGGGGCTTGTCAACTATACAGGGTGTGGATCCTTCAACCAAATTTTAAGAGCAAGAAAGTTCAAAGATGTGCCTGTGATGTACCCTTTGAGTGTGGAGTACCAAATTTTGGGATCCACGTAAACTTTTGTGTATGTACTTTGTTTTATAAAGGTTTAATTTTGAGAACTTATTCATACTCCCCTTTCTGAGTTCTACGATTCAAAAGTGGTCTCAGAGCCTGGTACTCTTTGTTTAATAATCAACCTCAAAAAGTCAATAGTAGAGATATATTCTTATACAAAGATTCCCATGTTCTATGGAGTCAACATCACTTGTTGGAAAGCTAGAATGTAAGAGTTCTTCAAATCCATGAAGCTTGAAGTCTTGGAGTACATCTTGGAAGGCTACACTCCACTCATCAATGGCACTACTAGCATCATCATGCCTTGCAACAAATGGTCTCAAGAGTAAAAGGATAAATTCATTTTTGATTCAAAAGAAAAAAATTATTTATATTATTCCTTGAATAAATTTTAATTCAATAGGATATAAAATGGCCAAAGAAATTTGGGAAAGTTTAGAAGTTATTTATGAAGAAACCTCTATTGTTGAGTAGTCAAAATTGTTAGTTCTTCAAAGTGAATCTGATAAGCTCAAAATGTAAGAAGGTGAGAAAATCAAGGATTATTTTTTGAGAGCTAACAATGTTGTTGTAGCTATTAGAGGAATAGGGAAATACTTGCCCAAAAGTAATGTCATCATTAAAATGATCAAAACTCTACAACTAGAGTTCAGGCCTAAGATCAGAACCATGAAGGAAATCAAAGATTTCTTAACTCTAAGATTTGAGTAACTTCAAAGTGCTCTCATTGCCTATGAAATGAATCTCATAAGTGAAAGAGTGATTCATGAAAAGCCTATTACTCTAAAGACTACCTCCAAGGAGAAGGAGGTCAATGAGTGTGATGAGGAGATTAAAGATGAGCTTGATCTTCTCTCAAGGAGACTACAATGACTACTTATAAGAAGAAAAGGGACATCTTAGGAACAACAAAGGTTAAATTTCTTCAAAGGTAGAGAAAGAGGTATAAATTTTTTAAATTATTCTAATCTAGATTTTTCTTTAATAGAGTGTTGGATTTGTGGAGGAAGATGCCATATAACCTTTGAACATCCCAGTGATCCAAATGATAGGAAATTTTAGTGAAAGAATAGATCCAATGATGAGGAATTAAAAAAGGCCAACTTTTATACAAGTTAGGATTATAGTAAGAAAAGTGAAGAAGAAGCATGCAATTCTCCTAAAGATTCTATCTCATTTACATGGAACTTACTGATGAATCTTCTCACATAAAGTTGAACATGGTAAGTGTGATGATACGTAGAGTGAATTTAAAGAAATTATTTTTCTCTTACATCATTTAATTAGGAAGGCAAAGAAAATAGTGCTTTCTAACTTAAATTATGTTCATGCTAAAATGAAAGAAGAGATCTCAAACATAAAAGCTAAGATTTAACCACTAACAAGGATCCCAGAAAAATTTAACATGAGGAGATTCCCAAAGATCAGGGAAAGAATTTAGAGATGCAACACATGAAAATGCAAGCTCAAGACCAAGCATAGTAACGTTTGATAATTCTGATCTTAAGAATAATACTACTTTTATATATAAAAATTGTGGTTTTGTACAAATTGTTAACCACAATGATTAAAATAAGATTAATTCTTAGTCTTTGCAAAAGGTATTTGGTAAGGAAATTATGTAGATAAGTGAGAATGAAGAGACATGGAGTTTTAAAAATAATGCAAAAATTGATTCAAAGTTCTATAACAAGAAAAATAAACAAATAAAGACATCACATACACAATCTAATGAAAGAGAACCTAAGGATGAGGAGGTAGTTCATGATAGGAATCCTCATCTCAAATTCCATTAATCTTCTCATTTTATTGGCAAGCAAGGTAGGTCTCTATCTCTTTACTTGCTAGTTAATAAGAAAGGTATATGAGAAGTCTTAACTTTTCTATGTCCAAATCATGTATGGTGTAATAAGTATCTAGAGCATTTAATTAATTTGTTTTTTGAAGACTTATAATAGCACTTCTAATGATTTCCATTAGTTTGATTTCTTGTCTTTCCTAATCTAAAATTCCTATCATGATCTATTTCTATGCTCATAGTCTTTGGAATGATTTTTTCCATTTATAAGATGAGACAAACCTTTATCAATATTGTTGGATGAAGATCTAGAAATCCACAAATTAAGCTTAATGTTTATCTACAATTATAGTGTGTTTGTAATTTTTTCACATTGACCTTAAAAAGCCCAAGATAAGGAGAATGTATGTAGGAGAAGCTTACATCTCAAACATCTTGAGGGCCATCAATTTAGGGGGAGTCGATGGAGACTTTAGCCAAAATGCACAATGAGAAAGAAAATAACTTCAAGGGGTATTTATTAAAATGGAAAATTCTTGAATGCTTGAATTTAAAAGGTACCTAATGGTATATGAATATGTAGTTGCTTACCAACATCAATTGTTTGTAAATGATTGTGATTTTTCTAGTGAGTTGTAAAACATGCATGACTTTCATATTCTCTTAATAAATGCTTTTGGTTTAATCCAAAATTACATGATTCTATTTATTATATAATTTATCTTTAGCATCAATCAGTGTTGGTCCTCATGGATTTTGAAATGACAACCCACCTATTTGATGTTCAATCATAAGCTTAATCATGAAGTATCTATTTCTATACAACAAGTAGTTGTTTTATGAGAAGGGCACAATCATTTTTGGGTATCTATGCTTTTGATTGAGTTATCCATTAAATAATTTGCATTGAGATGTAGATTTTGGAAATTTGTCATGGCTAGCTTTAAGTTATAGATTGCTATATGCTCAGTTACCAAGATGAATCCATACTAATTACTTATTTTGAAGATATATTTCTTCCTCCTCAATGTTCACACTTCACTTCAAGCTTAAATGTTGGTTGAAAATATTCAATTAGTTCTTGATATATTTTTGGTAACACTTGTAATATTCTTACTTTCCTATTTGTGATACTTAATGAAACATCTATTTCTATATGCTCTATCTTTAATACTTTGTTTTAATAGACTATTTTTATATGATCATATTTACATTAGTTGATAAGCATATGAATGTATATTTATCAGCATGTTTTACCTTTTATCAATGGTTTTGAATGTTGTATTTCCTTGAACAAAAATTAGAGTATGCATGTCTCACTCAGCTTTGACCTTTAATATTGAATGTTGATGGTTCTTATTGTATCAATTGCAACTCCTTATTTTGACCTCAAAAGAGAATGATGAGTCTCGATATTAGACTCACAATATTAGATCCTTGATATCAGATAGACGATATCATAGTAGACCAAGTGACATCAGATACATGATGTCAAGATCTATCTTGTTGCCTATAAATAAGAGACAGGGGTACTTGGTTTTGGATAGTTTCTCTTAGTCCCTTAGCTGAACTCTTGTGGTTTTTCCTTTCCAAAGTTAGAATTATTTCTGAGTGCCCACAATAGGATTCATAAAGTGAGTGGATCTTTATTTGAGCATTGTGTACCTAAGCACACCTTGTGTTCAAAAATAAAGATAAAGTTTGTGATAAACCTTGCAACATTTAGAATAGATTAATTATTGCTTTTAATGTTATCTACTATTATTTAATGTTGTTTAATATTTTCATTAGTTAATTAATTTTATTTCTCTAGAATTATTAATTATTAATTATCAATGAATTAGCACACTCATCATGACCACTTCGAGCATACGTGGAACACTTGGTAATGCAGTAATGACTAGCGTATGATAATCCTAGTAGTGTTACACTGGTTTAGGATGTGTCCGAAGAGTGGGAACGAATGCTTGTGTTAGGATTAGATTCACATTAGAGTTATAAGAACCCATTAGTTAATTAAATATTTTCATTGCACATACTTAGGAGACCAATATATAAAATATAAAAGAAACATAAAAATCATATACCTTGGGTTTACTTAACCATACAATTGTGCCTTACAAGTAAGCTTGGGAAGACAATGACTACATAATTCATCCTTGTTTTGTGAAGGCACATAAGCACTTAATCCTTGGAGTTCAACTAGATTGCATGTAAATGTTCATATTCATATGGTTGGATGTAGGGGTACCTCACTGCTCATCATTGGTGCCATTGTTAGGAATTTTTTTGTTTGTGCACTGATTAGAACTTAGGAAATCCTTCGATCATTGGAATGAACCCTTAAAGTTAACTATCCTAGAATTACCAGAGAAGGGTATCGCACACTGAGTAATTAATCATGTCTCCTTCTTTTTATGAAAGTGCTTCATCGACTAGGTCTGATACCATGAAAAATTAGAGGTAGAGTGCACATGATGATACATCATTGCCCCAAGAGTTTTGCATGGTATACACTCATCTTGATAAGTATATACTAGATTTTACCTTTATCCTCCACCAGGATGAACAACTGTGATGGTGTAAATTAGAAGGTAACATAGTGTTACCTCCCAATCGCTCAATTCCAAGCATGCTTGTTTGTGCTCTCACACGAATTGGTATGTAGCACTTACAATCAGAGTAGTTTGTGCATGAACAAGATTTGAGAGATTATTGACCCATAGAGGCACAACGCTAGATGAATTTGTAACAAGAGAGACATTGCAAATCCATGAAGTGGAAGTGGTCTCAAGATGTCCCATATGTCCTAAGTGAAAATGATGGTGGTGAACTTGTCTCAAGAGGTTTTCCACAAAATAATGTTCCTCTCTTTGACCTTAGTCAAGGAGTTGTGTACCAAAATATTAACTCAACTATTCATAACCTAGGTTCTGGTACCAACAAACACAAAGGATTTGTAAAAGAAACATGAACACATGATAATGATGGACACTCCGATCCTAACCTTGATTGAGGCCACAACCACTAAAGAGAAGGTAACAGGCACTGTCATGATGCTAGTCATCCTTGCTCTTCACCTTCATCATCTCCTTCCCCCTCTCCTTTGGGATCTCAACACAGTTCCAAAGGAAAAGACCATGTGGACAATGGTAAGTGAAATAGAAATCACTAAAAAAACAATAAAGGTTGTGAGGGCATTCTAAAGATACATATCACAAAGGAAGGGAGAGTAGGGAATAGCATATGCATCATAGACACCATAGGCAGCATGATCATGATGAACCCCTACTTTCCACTTGAATTATGTTAGGTATAATAGAGGCTGTTAGGATCCCAACAAGGCACTAGAAAGATAGTAGGATCAAAAGATTAGACATGAATAACATCCCACAATTCGAAGGGGGATACATTGCTAATCCTCAAAACCATTTACAAGTATTCCACAATGCATGTGCCTTGCAAAATATAGATAATGAGTGGTAGAAGCTAAAGTTATTTTCATGCACACTGATCAAGGAAGCAGAAAGCTAGTATTGGTTCTTAGAACTAGAATCCATTCATTGATGGAGTACCATGTTAGAGCTATTCAACAATAAGTATCAGACGTACTTTTGAGTGTCCAACCTATGTAAGCAAATCCAAGGATGGAAACAAGGAGGACATGAATCATTAGATGGTACCATGGGTAGATATTATTCACTATTAAATCATTTCCCTAGCCATGGTTACTCAAAAAGAAGAAACTATGCCATCTCGTAGTTGGTCTTAGGTATGAAATGCGAAAGACCCTTGGGACTTATGCCCAAGGAAGGCTATCTGGTCTTAGAGCCATCAAATAGAAAGATTGTTGAAGCAAGTTTCCAAGGAGGAAAGTGAGTTGAGGAAAAGAGAAAGTGTGGAGGAGTACAACAAAGATCCTTCCCTTTGAAAGAAGGAAGTTAGATTTTCTGAAGATGAAGAAGAGTCATCACTTGAAGAGATGGTGAATAGAATGACTTTTCCCATTCAAAAATTTACATCAAAGGTATTAGCAAAGCTGGATCAAATGTGGAATTCCGTACATGAAAAATTTCAAACCATCTAAAAAATAGTAGAGCATTCTAGAGAACAAAGTAGTGACTAAGAGAGAAGGAAAAAGAGAGAAGTTGAGTATGCACATAATAAGGGTAAGGGCAAGGTTGCTATCATTAAAGAGGTTATGGATTTAGACACAGATAATGATGGTGGATGGAAAATTTTCCAATGTGACCATCCTGAAGGATGTTTCCCCATAGTGTCACATTTGCAAGAGTCTAGGGTGTATGCACTAAACCCACAATTGAATAGATGGCAAACACCCAGAAGGTTACCTTATCCTCAAGGTAACCCAAGGCAGTTCCACCAACCCTGGACATATTATCCAAGTGAAGCTCCACCACAATTTCATGAATAGTATCAATGGTGGAAACACCCACAATCATGGGGAATGCCACCACCATGTCAACAGTACCCTTACCATCAACCTGACCCATATGGATCTTCTGTTCAGTAGCCGATCTCTCCACGTGACTCTACTAGTCATGTTACTCTTTAGCCTCACTACCCAACACCTGAGTACTATGGAACTTCTTCTCCTAGGGGTGATGCTCCACATACAAACTATCCTTATGATTTGTCTACATCTCTTCCACTCTCAGCTCCATTACCACATGCTCCAACTATACAATGTGAGCTTCCTACCTAGCCACAGCAACATTACACTACAAGGGTTATCAATCTTTAACTTACTGTTGGTTTAGACAACTGATCAAAGCAGAGATCCTTTTTTAGAACAAACAATCCAACCAAGTTCTTATAACCACAATCAGCTAATTATCCAAGAACCTCATCATTATTTGAATCTTTGGAGCTCCCTTTGAACCAAAAATTGCACCCAACACATATTGTCGTATTAACCCATGCTATCACTAATTGGGTTAAAGCTGGCAATCTTCCTAGGAAATTCTTTGATCTTGGAAATCCTCTTATATATTTGCAAATCATTGGAAATGAGCCTTGCAAAGCTCTTTTGAATTCATGTTCTAGTATTAACTTAATCTCTTAAAAAATGTATAAGGCCTAGAACCTTTCTTTGCTAAAGAAGAGTAACATTCATTTAGAGCTAGCCAACTAGTCCATCACTATTCCATTGGAACTAGTAGAGGACATTATCACCATTGTTTGTGGATGGTTGTCTCTAGTAGATTTCCTAGTGATCCAAGTCAACAACTATAAGGGGGACTTCCCAATCATAATGGAAAGAGCATGGCTAAGTATGATTGAGTTACACCTAGGAATGCATGATCTTTCCCTAGAGATATAAAAAATAGTGCATTTGGAAAGATCAAGAAGAAGAAAGTTCAATGCATCACATACACTGACACAGGGTGCAACTATGTGTAGATGTTTTGGCTTTTACAATGCTTAACATTTCCTACATGAAACCAGTGTGCACAAGTATCTAACATACAAAGATGCCTATATGTAGTAACCACAAGATAGGAAGGCACCGAGTGGCTGATAGCTAACAAAGAAAGCAATTCAACTTTATGCATGGAATCAACTAAGAGCTTAACTTGTGCCTATATCGATAGCATAGATTCATTAGAGCAAGTCCATCACCAACTTCCAAGCACTGACACTAAAAATATCAACTGGGGGAAGCTGGAAATCCTTGATGTGTTTAAGCAAGAGCCCCTAAAATTAAAACTATTGCCCACTGGTATGGAGTATACATTTCTCAATAATGGAAAGTTGGTAATCATTAATGCTAAGCTCACTCCTCAATAAAAAAAAACTACTGAAGATACTAAACAAATGGTCAAAAGCCTTTACTTAGTCATATCTCGAATTAACTAGAATAGATCCTAGGATATGCCAACATAGAATTTACACTGACCCCTCTATGAAACCTTGATGAAAACTACAAAGACAACTAAACCCAAAGCTTAAGAAAATAGTTAAAGAAGAAATTGAGCAACTTTTAAAGGTTGGGTTCATCTACCCCATTGCTGACAATGAATGGGTTAGTCTATTAGTCATTATACCTAAAAAGGAAGGTAAATGGAGGGTATGTATAGACTTTAGGTTGTTGAACATGGCAATATTTAAAGATCATTTCCCATTACCATTTGTTGACCAAGTCTTAGATACCATAGCAGGGCATTTTTAGTATAGTTTTCTAGATGGTTACAGTGGGTATAATCAAATCCAAATAGCACCAGAAGACCAAGCCAAAACTGCATTCACAAGTCCTTGGGGGACATTCGCATATAGATAGATGTCATTTGGCTTGTGCAATTCTCCAGCAACACTTCAACATTTGGTTCTCAACATCTTCCAACAACAAATAGGGAATGGTGTGGAGGTTTTTATGGACGATTTCTCTACCTATGGAGTGGACTTTGAACAAGGATTGGACCGATTAGAGAAAGTATTGAAATGATGTGTTGACATCAACCTAAGGCTTAATTGGGAGAAAAACCACCTAATGAACTAAGAGGACATTGTATCAGGGCATAAACTTTTAGAAACAAGAATAGAGGTGCATTGCTGCTAATGTCAAAAATGTGCACACCATTGTTCATCCATGGCCACATGACCAAGCTTGTTCCTTGTGTAAATGCTCTTACTCTAGTCCATCCTAAGTCCTCCCTCCCATCCCAGTCCATTTTTCATGTAATCACCATCATTGTTCATCCATGGCCACATGACCAAGCTTGTTCCTTGCATAAATGCTCTTACTCTAGTCCATCCTAAGTGCTTCCTCCTATCCTAGTTCATTGTTCATGTAATCGCCATCTATACACACTACATAATCATGAATTAGCAAGGATAGATAAGATATGATGTAGTTGATACCTTGCCTCGATATGAAGCACATTGGCTAGGTTATAGGTATGGTAGATACTAGGTTAGAGGTTTGTAACTAATAACTACATAAGGTGTAGAGGTGAGATAAGTAATGGAATGGAAAAATTTATGACAGGCCCCCACAACTAAGAACAAACCTTTGATAGCAATAGGATAAAAAATGGAAGATTAAGAAAGATTAGATAAATAACAATGATGAAGCTAATGAAACAAAGAAAAAAATGGATTTCATGGATGGGGTGAAATGAGAAATAGTTAATTACAAGAAATGTTTAAGGGAAAAGAACTTAACAATTGCACCAAAAATAATTGTTAGTGGGTCCTTCCCAAAGTAGGCTCATGCCCTTTATGCCCTAAAAACCCCATAAACCAAAGCATTCATAGGCTCTAGGAATGACATATGAAAATAATAGTTAAGAATTTACCCATAAGAATTCATCAAAGAATAACACTATGTTGGCCAAGATATAGACTAATCATAAAACTAGAAATGAGGTGGAATATGGAAAGCAATATGGAAAGAGAAGAGAGAGTGAAATTAAATCCCAAAATAAAGGTAATGTAAAGTCCCTTGTGTAGTAGGTGGTTAGGGTGACTTAATAAAATTCAGCCCAAATACAAATTAAAACTACCCACATCCAGTGACCTCGCATCAACACACTTGACTAATCCATCCTCTTGAATTAGTAAGAATGCTTCTACAAAGCAACCACCATTCCAAAAAGAGAAGAATAGAGAAGAAGGAAGTGAGAAAGTGCCTTAGTTAGAGGAAACTTTTAGGCATGGGTAACATATCTTTCCAGTGCTCTAACCAGTGCTTGTAGCACATGTTCCTTTATGATGTCTAAGGGGTGTGCTTTGAATTCCCACTAGTATTTTTTAGATGTGGGAACCATACCATGTAGAGACTTATTTGATTCATGGAACTTCATGATATTAGTCAATGTAGAATTGAGGAAAACCTATGAAAAGCATCTCAGTACCTAAGAGAAGAACTAGCACAAATGCATTGAATTCCATTGAAGTTACACCCTTTTCAATCCATTTGAATCCTTCTTTGGTTTGAAGAATACTAAGCCACAAATTTTTTATTAGGTTTGCTTAGAAAAAGGGATAGTACATTTCCAAGAAAAAGGGAGACCATAGAGTTAAATGGATGAATGGATGACATGGACTCATTGCCTATTTTATCAAAAGAAACCATATCTTAGGATCAACATTGAAAGTCAAAGGTAAAAACCAAGCATTAGAAATCAACAGCATTATAGTACAACCCACCATTGTAAGCACTTATTATGTGATGAGAGAGAATAAATCAAATAAAATATAATAAAATAGTTAAAATGTTAATGATGGTGTAAAACAAAAATAGGTAAACATGAAGAATGTGTAAAACAAAAAAGACAAAGGAAACTGAGGGCTTAGAATGGTTAACATTGGTGGCCATCTCTCCCACAACTGAGTTGAAAGGAGGAGATCTAAAATAATGAGCAAGGTTGTCCATCAATAGAGGTAGTGTTCGTACTGGCCATTTTGGGCTCATGGAATGGTTTGGTTTATTGGATGTTGATCAACAATTTCTTATTTGGACTTCCAAGTTCATAGATCATCATGGCCCTTGAAGAAAATCTTTCATGAATGATATAGGGTCCTTCCCATAGTGTTTGAAATTTAGTTCATTGTGATACATGTGTGGGTTTCCAATAAAGAACCCTATCTCCTAGTTGGTATTTGACTTTTCAAATTCTTAGGTCATGACATTGTTTGTTGAAGGCCTTGTGCAGTTCGTTAGATGATAGGATGGCTAATCAATTTTTATCTAGTAAGTTAAGATTCATTAACCATTCTTTCTATGCTAAACTGAGGTCAAGGGTAAGGTCACATGTTATAGATAGTGTATGGAGTTTAACTTGGATAGGAAGTGTTGGAAGTTTTTCATACACTAACTCATAGGGAGAGTAGCCTATAGGGAGTTTCTATGTGAAGTGGTAGGTCCAAAGAGCATCTTTCAATTTGGTGCTCTAGTCTTGTCTATATTTGATAATGGTTCATATCAAAATTTTTGTGATTTTCCTATTGGTAACTTTAGCTTGACCATTTGTTTGAGGATGATATGGTGTAGTCATTTTATACTCAACTCTTAACTGTTGCATTAACTTTTGAAAATTCACACCTATAAAATGTGTACCATTATCAAAAATAAGTGCACGAGGCATGCCGAACCTATTTACAATTTGTTATTAAACAAATCATGTAGCGGTAGATGATGTATAGTCAGTAATAGTGGCTATTTATAATCACTTTGTAAAATAGTCAACAACAACAACAATGTATGCTTTTCCATTGGACATTGGTGTAAAAGGGCCCATAAAATCAATACCCCATATGTTGAAGGGTTCTAAGGGTTGAATCCATTGCTGTGGATTCTCCATTCTAGTAGTCATTCCCCCATCATGTTAGCAGCACTCACAAGATTGGACAAAATGATAGGTGTCCGAAATAATGTAGGCAAATAATATTCTACAAGAAATATTTTGATGGTTGTTCATCTCCTTATGTAATGACCCCCATAAGGACCCTCATGAGCATATTGGAGAACTCACAATTGATCTGCATTAGGAACACACCATCGAACCAAGTCATTAGAACACACCTTGTAAAGATGTCTATTCATTTTCATGAAATGTTTGAATTGGTGGAGAAACTATTGTTTCTTTTTAACATCCAGCACTTATGGTGTTTCTTATGTGAGAAGATAAGTAAGAATGATACTATACCAATTTGTATTGGTGGGTGATTGATTGTTTATTCCACCTGCAAAGAGGAGTTCATTAGGGGAGCAATTAGAAATTGGGTACTCATCCTCTATGTTGTCCCATTGCAACTGAGATAAATGATCAACAATAGCATTCTTAGTGCCTTTACAATCTATTATTGTAAGATCAAACTCTTGCAAGATCACAACGCATCATATGATGCGAGGGCTCATTGTTGATTTATTCATAAGGAATCGAGTTGCACTATGATCTGTGTGTACAAATACTTTATAGCCTAACACATAGTGCCCAAATTTCTCGCCCAAATTTCTCTAGTGCAAACGTCCCTGTTTTTGCGGATTCTGCAACCCCCTGTTTTCCCCGTTCCAACAGCGATCATTTTGGTTTTTCTGATCGCTGCGTCGGTGGCCCTGGCATTCCAGGCATTCTTGGTGACGGATCTCGTTTTCACGGTTCTGTTCAGCCTGCAGGTTCTGGTTTAGGTTCTGTTCTTGGTGCTGGTTCTGGTTTAGGTTCTTTTGGTTTTCGTCACAGGTTTTCTGAAGACCGCGATCCTTACCCAGTTTCTGGCGCTCCCCGAAACATCGCTCACCGTTTCGGCTTCTCCTCACGCAGCAGCTCCTTCAACCACGGCATCGCCCGCAACCGAGAGCCCAGTCACGACGTCCCCGCCAGCCGCGGCCGCAGCAGAGGTCGCGGCCTCAGTCATGGCCGCGCCTCAAACAGATCTGCAGATCAAACATCTAGATCTGCCAGCCGCCTTTCCAGATCTGCAAGCCGCGGACGCAGATCCTCAGATCTCCGATTCAGATCTGATCGTGACCCTGCTTTCTTCTCCGGTTTCAGCTCTGCGCGCTCTCCTGACACTGCAAACCCCACGCGTTTCAGATCTGCAAAAATTTCGCGTTTTGGTGCTTCCCGCCGTCGTCCGCAACCTCCACAGCACTCACGTCCTGCGAAATCTCCGCCGCCTGCGAAATCCCCGCCGCCTGCGAAGTCTCCACCGCCTGCCGCTGCTTCCGTCTCCGCTGCTGCTACCGCCTCTGCCGCCGCAATCGCCACACAAACAGTCCCGCGCTCTGATCTTCCCGCCGCTGGTTTTTTAGAAACCCCTGCTGTAACCCCTGTTTTTTCTGCAACCCCTGCTTTAACCCCTGCTGAAACCCCTGTTTTTTCAGAAACCCTTACCCGAAACCCTGTTCCGCCCTCAGATTTCGCCTTTTCCGCGCGCCGAAATTCTGCTCCAAATTGCGCCGCTGCCTCCCAACCCGTTCCTGTCACTGCTTCAAACCTCGCCGCGCCTGTTTCAAACCTCACCGCGCCTAACACCACCTCGCCTGCAGAAACATCCACTCTGCTTTCCATCCCTGCTTCGACACCCGCGCCCCCTACTGCTTCTTCACCCGCGCACCAACTACACAGTAATTTCTCAGCCTCCAGCGCCGCCGCCTCAGCCAACTCCAGCAACAGCAACAACAGAGATGCCCTCTCCTCTTTCCATGGGGGTTCTGCGTTTTCTTCTCTCAACCGGGGACTTAATGATGCATTAAACTTTAGTTGTGGTTCCGATGGAAATACCACGCCAGACATGGGTTTTGTTAATAGGGAATCTAACAACTTAGACCCTATGCAAACTAATGACCTTGTATTTCCTTTCGGGTCTTTAAACCCATAAGGCCCAGCCCATTTGTTAAGGGTTGGGCCACCCCATTCCTCCACCTCCACCCCCCTCACGCCCCCTTCCACCACCCCCCGGGTCTTCCAACTACCCTTCTAACCATTCCCCTAACCATTTTTCTTCAAACCTTAAATCCCTTAAAACCACTAAATCCCTTAAATTCCCAAAATCCCCAAACCATAAAACCCTTAAATCCCCAACCCATAAAACACATAAACCCTTTAAATCCCCAAACCTCAACCCTCCAAACCCTTTTCATTCCATTTCTATTTCCAAACAAGAACTCCACACCCGTTGCATTTGGGACATCTATTTTAATGTTCATCCTAAATAACCACCCTCCAACTCATCCCTCTGCTCAATATGTGCTTCCGCCCGAACCCTCCTTCCTCAAAATTTTTCTCCCGCACCACAGAAACCAACCCCGCGATCTCGTTCTACCTTCTGGCTTCCTGCATTAGATCAAAAAGCTTATGCACGGTCACTCTTCGCACGAAAAACAGTTCGTGACATCGAAAACAGAATTACGAACTTCGCGGTCCATAATTTCTCATCCCGTAGCCTCTCCACAAACGAACTAAAAGTTTTGGGCTACGGCTTAAAATTTATCCCCCGCCCATCTCCTATGGATAAAACAGCCATCCTTAAAGAATTTGCCGCTTTCGCCCGCCGCCTGCGCCTACATAACTTCTTTAAAAATAGTCCAGAAGATGTCGTTCCCTCTTTCGAAATTCCAGCCGCCCTTCATTTTGCTAAAATTAAGCTTCGCCCTAACAAAAAGTGAAGCCCTTCTTCCGAGAACATGGTACTAGAGCAAAGCATTCGCACTTGCCTAGATACTCTTCAGGATGTCCTCACTCCCATTAATTTCTGCTCTCGTCCCCCTTTTCCAAGACATCTCCTTGGTGCGCTCCGACAGCTTCAAAACGATAGATATATCGTTATTCGACCGGCAGATAAAAATCTGGGAGTTTGTGTTCTTGACTCCAGTTGGTACTTGAAGGAAGCAAGTACTCAGCTCGCCGATTCTAGCATTTACATTCGTGTTGATTCAGTTCCATGGGATATTCTTCGCCTTAAGCTATCCGCCACCATTGATCGTTCTTCTGGAACTCTCTCTGACTTTAGAGATGCTCTGTTAAAAAACAAGGCTCGCAAACCTTGTACTTTCTACATCATCTCTAAAATTCACAAATCGATCATGGTGGGGCGCCCTATTTGTTCTTACAAAGGCTACATTTTGGAACCTGCCTCCCGCCTCCTCCATCATCTGTTGTTCCCAATTCTATGCCATCAACCAAACCATCTCATCGATTCCTCCGCCCTGATTCGAGACCTTCATGCTAGATCTCTACCTCGTAATGTTTTATTGTTTACATTCGATGTAGAATCACTTTATCCAAGCATTCCCACGGATCAAGGTCTTCTCACTCTCAAATGTATGGTTGATGACTACTTCACAGCAAAACCTTCTCATTTACAGACTCGCTTCAGCAACATCATCATGGAACTTGCAACGCTTGTGCTTCAAGAACACTACCTCGAATTCAATGAGGTAATTTACAAGAAAATCAGGGGCACTGCTATGGGCAGCAATTTCGCAGTTGTTTACGTCTGTCTCTTCCTGTGCCACCTTGAAAAACAAGTTCTCGTCTCTCCTTTTACCGATGACCTTCTCTATTTTAAAAGGTTTATCGATGATGCTTTTGGCATTTGGGCAGGCTCTGAAGATTCCCTTCGTACCTTACTAAAATGTTACGACAATGTTTACCCCACTATAAACATTACCTCCACCATTTCGGACTCCGCAATAAACATTCTGGATGTCACTTTTTTCAAAGGTTCTCAATTTTCCAACACTGGTGTTCTGTCCACCAAATGTTATCAGAAACCTTTGAACACTTATCAGTACATCCCTTTCTCCTCTTGGCATCCTCCCCATCAGAAGAAAGTTTTCATTATTGCAGAGCTCAAAAGGTACCTCCTTAGGGAATCCTGTCTCGGTGACCTTCAACAGATCCGACTGCGACTTTTTCTTCGGCTTCGGGCTTGCGGTTATCCTCCTCGGCTTCTTTTCAAATGTTTCAATCTTGTTCCTGCTGCTTCACGGAGATCCCTTCTGGATAAGCTTCATCAAAGTCATGGCGTTCGTAGGAAACGGACCCCTCTCGTTTTCAAAATGGATTTCAGTCCTTCAACTAAATCCTTAAACGTGAGGGCACTCCTAAACCCTATACTCTGTCGGCTTCGCCAAAAAGATCCGACACTTCAGAACGCATTCCAGAAGTCATCTCATGCTGGAGAAATCCGAAGAAGCTTCAATCTCTTCTGGTTCGTAACAAGTTTAAGTGCTCCAAACCCACCCCCACTCGGCCTGTACAAGTGGGGCCGGTTTAAATTTGAAAAATCCATCCGTTTTAAAATTATTACAGTTAAAGTTGGGTTTTATAAAGAGCACACTCTGGCTCAAAAACTTTGTACACTTTTTTACAAGAAACAAGTTGACGAGGGGTGCAAACCCCCGAAAACGTTTTTTGTTCAACGTTTAATTTTGTACTTGTGTTTTTAGAGCCATTTACTTTCTATTTTCTATTTTCGTTGTTCAAATTCTATTCAAATTCCATTATCGCTATTCAAATTCTATTTTCGCTATTCAAAATTCAAATTCTATTTCAAATTCTATTTTCGCTATTCAAAATTCAAATTCTATTTCATATTCTATTTCAAACTCATCATACTCCATTACATTTTCCATTTCAAATTCTATTCAATTTCTTTTTCTACCCGTCCTTTCACCAGCCGCACAAGATCCCATAAAATTTTTTCAGCTTTCCTAACCCAAAATTTTTTCAGCTTTCCTAACCCAAAATTTTTTCAGCTTTCCTAACCCAAAATTTTTTCAGCTTTCCTAACCCAAAATTTTTTCAGCTTTCCTAACCCAAAATTTTTTCAGCTTTCCTAACCCAAAATTTTTTCAGCTTTCCTAACCCAAAATTTTTTCAGCTTTCCTAACCCAAAATTTTTTCAGCTTTCCTAACCCAAAATTTTTTCAGCTTTCCTAACCCAAAATTTTTTCAGCTTTCCTAACCCAAAATTTTTTCAGCTTTCCTAACCCAAAATTTTTTCAGCTTTCCTAACCCAAAATTTTTTCAGCTTTCCTAACCCAAAATTTTTTCAGCTTTCCTAACCCAAAATTTTTTCAGCTTTCCTAACCCAAAATTTTTTCAGCTTTCCTAACCCAAAATTTTTTCAGCTTTCCTAACCCAAAATTTTTTCAGCTTTCCTAACCCAAAATTTTTTCAGCTTTCCTAACCCAAAATTTTTTCAGCTTTCCTAACCCAAAATTTTTTCAGCTTTCCTAACCCAAAATTTTTTCAGCTTTCCTAACCCAAAATTTTTTCAGCTTTCCTAACCCAAAATTTTTTCAGCTTTCCTAACCCAAAATTTTTTCAGCTTTCCTAACCCAAAATTT